>PVKM010003750.1:0-55775 GCA_004027735.1 Carollia perspicillata | reverse complement strand
TTGTTGATGACTACCTCAGTGTCTTCACAACCTGATTTGGCTTGGAAGCTGAGATGCTTAAGTCATTGGGCTGGGGATTTAAAATTCACTTGCTAATGATTTTGTGATTTCTTTTGACTTGTTTAGTAATGGGGAAAATAGTATTTTTGTTAAAGTTATTTATTAAATTTGTGCTTAATTTTTTCTACTCTAAGTGGTGTTTAATATTGTCTATTTTTTAGGAATTACCCAACTCTGTCTTCCTGGTGATGGAGGTAGGTGGAATACAAGCTCCTGTTTAATTTACTTCAAATTCCTTTTGATTAATATGCCCTTTAAGAGTAGAAAATTTTCATATTTGAAAATTTGAATTAATAAATTGATTCAGTGATTGAGATTCTATTTGATAAGGAAAAAAGTATTAAAATTTTTGATTCTGTAATTCTTATGTTTTTCAGACTAGATTTATATTATAAACAAATGAATTTTTAATTAAAATTAACTGATAATGGATTGAATTAACCTTAAACTGGTGTCCTTATTTTAATTACTTTTTTTTTTTGTATATATATATCAGTATTGCAATGGTGGAGACCTGGCAGATTATTTGCAAGGTAATATTTTTGTGTGTCAGTATTTAATAGAGATAGTACTGTAATCTGTTTAATTCTGATATATACAATCTCTGCTTTTTGTACTTTATCACTTTTATATAGAAACATTCAGTAAGTATTTGTGTACTTGTTTAATTATATTCACTTTGTTGACTAATTTTAGTTTGTTGTGGTTTTGTTCTCAAACTATGCTTGTGTGTAAGTACTTTGTGTGTGTCTCTCTTGGGCAGTGTTTGCGAGGTGACTCCTTTTCTCAAGAGAGAAAAAAATCAAATAGATTTTTGTTCTTCAGAGGACTCTCCTGGGTTGCCATCAGTGAACTTTTAGCCCTTTTCATTTCTTTCAAAATAAAAGGAAAATTGTAATGGAAGAATGTGTGCAAGAATGTGTTGATTAATGTGAATGTTTTATGTAAATTAAAAAATGGTATAAGGGATTAAAAATAATATTGAAATTATTTCTTGGCACAGAGGTAAGATTTTAGTATTAGATAATTCTTGAAATTCTGTCTCCAAAATATGTACATGTAGGATATAGGATAAGCATTCAGGTCAAATTGTGTCTCTCAAAAGTATTTTTTAATGATGTTAAATGAAATAAAACTCTACTTGTATCCCTTAAAGATGCAAGGGAAATATGCAGAAACATAGTAGAAGGTTCAAACTCAACCTGTAAACAGATCATGGTAGTTGATGATAAAAACACTAAGACATCAACAGATAGATACAGACACAAAAAAGTATGGACAGTTTTCAAAAGAGAAACAACATAATAAAAATACTCAGTTTCACTTAGTAATCAGGGAGCGTAATTAAAAATGAGACTTAGCCCAGGCTGGGTGGCACAGTGCGTTGGAGCATCCTCCTGTAAACCAAAAGTTTGCATGTTTGATTCTGGGTCAGGACACAAACCCAGGTTGTGGGTTTGATCCCCCGTCGGCATGTACAAGAAGCAGATGATCGATGTTTCTCCCTCTCTCTCTCTCTCTTCCTCTTTCTCTAAAATCAATAGACATATCCTTGGATGAAGATTTTTAAAAACTGAGATCTTAAAAAATCTTTAAATCATAAAATATTGATGAATTCAAAAGCCATGTAGAGAATTATATAAAGAACACTGATATTACCCACTCCCCAGTAAAGGAGAGAAATAATAAATACAGTTGAAGTTTTCTGTAAGTCCCATTCCTGCCTTCCCCTTTAGTGATAAGTAGCACCCTGAATTTTGTTGTTTATCACACATGTTTTTTGTATTTTTCCTAGCGCAGAATCTTTTTTTAGTAAGTCAATTTGGTAAAAAACGTGTTTTTCAGAACTTAATTTACTAGTAGAAAGCAGTGAGACAGGAACTGTCACTCACTACTGGTGGGAAGGAGTTGAGGCTAGCGAACTCCTTGCTGCCCCTTCCCCTCTGCCTCAATCTCGAGTCCTGGATATTCTTCGTGAGTCAAAGCACTTCCCGCAGGGGCAGAAGGAGGGGCACCTCATCAGTTCAGAGTCCTCACTAGAATATCAGTTTCCTTCATTAACAAAATTTTTATTCACTCATATAGGCGCTAGTAGTGGTGTGGCAGATTGAAGTTCACTTTGCAGCATCCGTGTTCATGATGTTGAACTCTGTATTTGATATTCCAGAACAATACTCTTAGAATAGGAGACGGAAGAGTGAAGAGCTTACTTGAACACTGGAGTCAGACAGGCCAGCTGGTTTGCGACATGACATTTCCACTGTTTACATTACTTAATTGCTACATGATTTTGCTCAAGCTCTTTAACCTCTCCCTTGACCCTGTTTGCCCCAGTTCTAGGTACTTCCACCATAATCATCTTTGCTGTAGACAACTGCGCTGCAAGCATTTTTGCCACAAATGTTTTCACCAAATAACTGGCTGCAGGCAATTTTGCCATGAAAAAGATAAAATAATAAAAGGGACCTTAAAGAGGATGTAATAAAACATGAAAAATGAATAACAAAATTAAAAACAGTTGTGAAGCTCTGGCTGGTGTGGCTCAGTGGATTGAGCACTGACATGTGGACCAAGGGTCACCAGTTCAATTCCCAGTCGGGGCACAAGCCTGGGTTGCAGGCCAGGACCCAGGTTGGGGGTATGCGAGAGGCAACCACACATTAATGTTTGTCTCCCTGTCTTTCTCCCTCCCTTCCCCTCTCTTGAAAAATAAATAAAATCTTAAAAAAATAATACTTGTGGAATATAAAATATTTATGTGCATTTAAAATGTGTTTAGATTTGTGGCAGTATTGGGCCAATAATGGATTTTATTTTGTGGATTGTAACTAAGCACTTGTCTTCATTCTGTGGGAAATGTGCGCTCACTATATGTGCTCCCAAAGAAAGAAACCAGCTTGGGCATCATCATTATCACTTGAAAAAAGTGCTATTTTAGATGCCACTACATCTACTTGTCACTATAGATCATTATGAGGGCTAGCTAAGATTTATATAGAATAGAGAAATGGGAGTAACAGTATTAACTTCATCAGTGGAGTAATGAAACCAAACAGTAACAGCAACAAAAAACCCAAACTGGCAACCAGTTACGTTATCTTTTTTTACAGCAAAATTGCCTTGTAGCCAATTAGTTTTACTACAAAAATGCTTGTGACAAATATATACTACAAAGATGCTATGGTGAAAATACCTGACACTGCCATAGTCCTCATAGTTTCAAAATGCTTGAAAAGACATAAAATAAATGTTGTTCTCAAAAAATTGTCTATAGCTATATTGTCTAATATGGTAGCCACTGATGACATGGACTAGCCTGAATTCAGGTGTGCTGTTATGTAAAATACACAATGGATTTTGAACACTGCACAGGAAGAAAACAGTGATTATATTTTACTAAGTTTTTAATATATTTTTAAATTTTTTATTTATTTAATTTAATTTTATTTTTTTAGAAATAGAGATATCAACTTGTTGTTCCATTCATATGTGCATTCATTGGTTGATTGTTGTGTGTGCTCTGACCAAGGATCAAACCTGCAACCTTGGTGTATTAGAACGATGCTGAGTTACCAACTGAGTTACCTGGCCAGGGCCAAGTTCTTTATATTGATTACAAATTTGAATGATAAGATTTTAAATATATTGCAAGTTTAATAATATTTTAGATATATTGGGTTAAATATATACTGTTAACATCATCTGTTTCTTTTCACTTTTTAAAATGTGGCTACTGGAAAATTTAGTTACACATGCAGCTCACGTATTTCTGTTGAGATCACTGGTCTAGAAGATCTGGAATGTCTAAAAAGTTTAGAGGGTCTAATGCCATTGTAGCACAACACAGTTATTTAGTCCTTTTACTTGTTTTAATAAAAAAGTACCTTTCACATTTTCAAAAGATAGAAAAATTGCAAATTTAAAATAAAACAAATTCTAAATCAATTAGTAAGTTGTACTTTAATGTTAATTCTAGCAGAGCACATTAAGTGTGGCAGCTACAGCTGAGCCTACTCTCTAGGGCTAACTTGCTCAAGAATCCATCCATTTCAAAGAGTTGTGATGTTGGGAATGACTTTAAAAAACAGTTGACCCTTGAACAATGTGGGTTTGAACTGTATAGGTCCACTTATACATATATTTTTTATTATTTCATTTCATTTATTTTTAGAAAGAGAGGTGAAGGGAGGGAGGAAGAGGAGAGAATCATCGATCAGTTGCCCTGGCCTGCAACCCAGGCATGTGCCCTGACTGTGAATTGAACCAGTGACCTTTTGGTCTGCAGGGCTGTGCTCGGTCCACTGATCCATACTAGCCAGGGCTATGTGTGGATTTTTTAAAATAAATGGTTTGCTCTCCTTATATCTGGGTTTTGCATATGCAGATTCAAACAACTGAATTAAAACAGTATTTATATTTGTTTTATATTAAAAACATTTAAAATTTTTTAAATTAAAGTTAACATTCAATATTATATTAGTTTCTGGTATATAGCATAGTGGTTAGACATACATATATATTTCATGAAGTGGTCCCCCTGATAAGTCTAGTACCCACCTGGCACTATACATAGTTATTATAATGTTATTGACTGTATTTCCTATGCTGTATTTTACATCCCCCTGAATATTGTAACTATCAGTTTGTACTTAACCCCTTCACCATTTTTGTCCCCACAGTCCTCTCCCATCTGGCAACCATCAGTCTGTTCTGTGTATCTATGAGTCTGTATCTGTTTTGTTTCTTTGTTTATTTTGTTCTTTAGATTCCACATGTAAGTGAAGTCATATGGTATTTGTCTTCCTTTGACTTATTTCATTTAGCATAATACCCTCTTGGTCCATCCATGTTGTTGCAGATGGTAAGATTTTGTTCTTTTTTATGGCTGATTAATATTTCATTGTACATATGAACCACAACTTTTTTATCCAATTATCTATTGATGAGCACTAGGTTGCTTTCATATGTTGGCTATTATAAATAATGCTACAATGAACATAGGGGTGCATATTATCTTTTCAAATTACTGTTTTGGATTTCTGTGGATAAATACCCAGAAGTAGAATCACTAGGTCAAAAGGTAGTTCTATTTTTAATTTTTTGAGAAACCTTCCATACTGTTTTCCATAATGGCTGTACCAATTTATAGTCCCACCAACAGTGCAAAAGAGGGTTTCCCTTTCTCCATGTCCTCGCCAGCACTTGTTGTTTGTGGATTTATTGATGGTAGCTATTCTGACAGGTATGAGGTGATAGCTCATTGTGGTTTGAATTTGCATTTCTCTGATGATTAGTGACATTGAGCATCTTTTCATATGTCTGTTGGCTATCTTTTCATGTCGATTTAGATTTTTTGTGGTGTTAAGTTGTATGTGTTCCTTATATACTTGGGATATTAAACCCCTTATTAGATAACTCATTGGTGAATATCTTCTCTCAATTGGTAGGTTGTCTTTTCATTTTGTTGATGATTTCCTTTGCTGTGAAAATACTCTATAGTTTGATGTAGTCCTATTTGTTTATTCCTTCTTTTGTTTCCCTTGCCGGAGGAGATATATAAGAAGAAAATGTTACGGAGAGCAATGTCAGAGGGTTTACGGCATATGTTTTCTTCTAGGAGTTTTATGGTTTTGGGTGGTATATTTAGGTCTTCAATCCATTTTGAGTTTATTCTTGTATATGGTGTAACAACGTGGTCTAGTTTCATTGTTTTAAGGGAGCTCCCTTGTACGTAACTAACTGCCTTTTTCTTCCTGCTTTTTAGATTTTCTCTTTGTCCTTACCCAACGAGGGGTGTCCAACCTTTTGGCATCTCTGGGCCACACTGGAAGAAGAAGAGTTGTCTTGGGCCACACATTAAATACACAAACACTAATGAAAATTTATGAGCAAAAAAAAAGGTTTTAAGTAAATTTACAATTGTATGTTGGGCTGCATGCGACCCATGCGCCACAGGTCGGACACCCTACATGCTATTCTAATTATGATGTGCCTTGGTGTGGGCTTCTTTGGGTTCATCCTGTTTGGGACTCTCTGCACTTCTGGACTTGTACATCTTTTTTTTTTCCAGAATAGGGAAGTTTTCAGGCATTATTTCCTCAGATACATTCTCAGTCCCTTGCTCTCTCTCTGCTACTCTGGTACCCTGTGATGTGGTTGTGGTAATGCTGGATATTGCCTTAGAGGTCTCTCAAAGTATACTTATTTTTTACAATTCTTTTTTCTATTTGCTGTTCTGATTGGTTGTTTCCTGCTACCTTATCTTCCAAATGGCTGATTCAGTCCTCTGCTTCATCTACTCCATTGTTGATTCCTTTTAGTGTGTTGTTTATTTTAGTTATAGTCTTCATTTCTGACCGGTTTGTTTTTATGGTTTCTGTGTTCTTTATTATGTTTACTATTGCTTGTTGATGTTCTCACTAAGTTCCAGTCTTTTGAACTCTGTTTCTAGTTGGTTGCTTGTCTCTATTTCATTTAGTTTAGGTTTTTTGTTTTTTTTTTAAATTTCTCCTGTTCTTTCATTTGGGGCATGTTTCTCTGTTCTCCCCAATTTGGTTGTCTCCCTGTGTTTGTTTCTTGGTATTAGGTAGAGCTGCTACATCTCTCTGTCTTGGTAGAGAGGCCTTGTGTAGTGGGTGTCCTTTGGGGCCCAGGGGTGCAGTCTCCCTGGTCACCTGAGCCAGGTGCTCCAAAGGTGTCCCTTGTGTGGGTTGTGTGTGCCCTCCTGTTGTAGTTGAGCCTTGACTGCTGTTGGAACCTCAGCGGGAGGGATTGATTTTCAGGCTAATTGTGAGGACTGGCTATGACCACAGTGTACAGCTGCTGAGCTTGTACACTAGGGTTCATCTTGGTGCATGCCAAGACCACCCTTAGGGTGTGCTGTTGTGGAGGTATATGGGAAAGGCCATGCTGCAAACCAAGGCCAGCTGCTATCAGTACCAGGCCTGGGCTGCTTAGCAAAAGTCACAGGGCTCCCTGAGGCCTGCTGCCACCTTCTGGCTGCCGGTGAGGCACAGCGACTGAAAGAGCTTCTGCTGGTACCTGAGTTGTGTGAGGTGGGTCTCAGGGAGTCCCCAGGGTTGGGTGAGTAGTGTTTACCAAGTTAATGCAGATTTAGATTTGAGAACAGTGCTGTGTTTGTGGGCACTCAGAACAAGGCACAGGGCACACCAAGGCCACCTGCTGCCTGTCTGGGGCCTGTAGGCCTTGGAGAGTTTTTTAAAGAAAATCTGTAGCATAGGCCACGTTTGGCTGCGTGGAGCCAGAAGAGCCTCCAGCAGTAGTTTGTTGGGTGGGGTGGGATCTGAGCGGAGTCATCAGGATGGGGCTTGTGGTGTTCACCAGGCTAATACAGATTCAGATTTGGCCATGTGGGGTGAGGAGTCAACATAGGAAATATGGTGCCACTTGCCAGCTGTATGGGAGGAAGGTTCAACACAGAGACAATGGTGGCTGTCCCTTCAACCCTAGCTGAAGCCACACAACTCTCCCCATATGTCTCTGGTGCCTTCTGAATGGCTGACCCTCTGCCAGGGCCTAGGGTGTGTGCCTGCAAGTGGGTGAGTATGTGCAGGAGCCCTTAAAAAGACACATGGGTTTCCAGCAGCCTTCTGGCTCGCCTGGACGGGTGGAATCCCTGCTGATTCTCACAGCCAGAAGTTACGGTGGCTCCTGTTCCTGGCCATGGTGCTCTAGGTGGGAGAGCTCAGTGTGGAGCCAAGACCCCCCTCTGTAGTTGAGATATACCTCCCAATTCTCAACTGCCACTGTTGGGTGTGGGGCCAGCCCATTTTGCATCTCTGCCCTTCCTACCTGTGTCAACATGGCTTTTTCTTTATGTCCTTAGTTATAGGACTTCTGTTCAACTTGTCTTCAGATGGTTCTTCAGGTTGATTGTTCTGTACGTTAGCTGTAATTTTGATGGGGTCGTGGGAGGAAGCGAGCACACCATGTACCTACTTTGCTGTCTTGGTTGGATCCTAGTAACAGTGTTTTGGATCTGAGGTTGGGCATCCACAGCTGCAGGAGGCTTATGGTATATGTTGTTGTACACTATTTTACATAAGGAACCTGTGCATCTATTGTTTTTATTATCAGTGGGGGATCCTGGAATCAGGTCTCCCAGTGATACTGAGAAAATAGTGTATTAACTTTTTAATGGGAATCTGAGTTTATCGGATCGTGTTGAGACATGCACATCTCATGTTCATAAAAATATGTGAGTTTTTACTACAGTTTGCACCCAGAAACAGCCTACACTAAACTAGATCATTAATTTTCCCCCAGGGGAACAGACAGTGTTAGAATTTGGATTCTGAATTAAATAAATTTTAAGTACATTCAATTGTGTGTCGTGGGACAGAGATATAAGTTCTAAGTAGCTGCAATCATTTAAAGTAGCAAAAATTTTTCTAAGCCATAGAATGATAATGTAAATGAATGAAATGGAAAAAAAAAGTCCATTTTAATTGTTGCAGTGTAACTTAAGTAAAACATTACAAAAATAAAACTCCAGTGTTGCTTTGACCCATTCATTAATATGTAATAATTTATCTGTTGCCATTAGCAAGAAAGTAGTTCTGGAATCACGTACTATAAATTTAAACAATAGTCATCTCAAGAGGATGGGATTATAGAAGATTTTACTTTTTACTTTTCTTAGAGTATTTGAATTTTTATTTCTTTACAGTGACCATCAGGAACAGAATTCGAAAGAATTAAAAAATGGGGATAGTTTAAAAATAGCCTCACAGTAAAAACTATTTGATAATTTTTAAACCAAAAGGATTTATTTTATTTGAAGACGTGAATACATGAAGTGCCGTTTAATGTGTCATTAAAATGATTTTAAAACCACAATATTTTACTTGTTCCAAATATTAGTTATTTTCATATCATTATCTTAATTGCATATAGAAAGGTAGTATAGAACATATTCTGGAATTGTATGGATGATTTAGATAGGGTCATGGATATTAAATCTCAAATGGAGTTTCAAGGAATTATACTTGTTACTTTAGTTTCGTTCCAATAAGGAGTTTATATTTGTGTACTGACTATGTTTGAGTATCTATGTGCCAGGCCTTTGTCCAAAGCCTTCATGATTGAATATGCTGTCTTGTTTGGTTGTCTCAGCAGCCCAATGTGATTAGTCTAGTTTCAGCTCTTTATAAATGAGGGGTGGGCACAGAAGGGTCGTCTTCCAGGGTCACACAGTATACAGTTGGAGGAGCTGGGATTTGAACAAAGGCACCCTGACTCCAAACCAAATTGTTAAGCATTACACAATCCACCATACATACAGAAACACTGTAGCATTTACTGAATAATGACTGTCCTTAAAAAGAATGTTCCTCCTACCTCTTTATCATAGTGAGAACAGGTGAAAACATTTCTTCTGAAAGCTGTCTTTAGTTAAGAAATGGGCTGTGGTGGGGCAGGAGTGTGGGTGGCAGGGGAGATTAGAGGAGGGGGATGTAGGGACACAGGTCCTGAGAGGTCAAAGTGGGAATAATGACCAAGTGTCTCCATTCAAGGACTTCACCTGTTTCTAATTTGTGCTGGTCTAATGGTTGGAATTGAATATGGACATTTATCCTAGATGTTTGACTAATATGAAGGGGAACTTTTCAGTTTGTAGAGGGGACTCACATTTGTTGAGTGCCTGCTGTATTAAGAGTAATGGACAACAGTGTGGTGATTGCTGGGGGGCGGAGGGATGGGTATAAGAGGACTAAATGGCAATGGAAAAAAATACAATAAAGGTTTAAAAAAGAGTAATGAGAGAGGAAAATAAAAAATGAACACTAGTGAAAACAAAAGATGCAAATCTAAATCAGTTCTCTTTACAACAGATTAAAACTTTTGAGATATCTGCTGTCTCTTTATAGATTTAAGTTATTAAAGTAGAAAAAGGAAAAAAAAATGTGAATCCAGTTCTCTCCATGGTCTCCTTAGCAACCCGATTCTATTGATGGCATGCGCAGATGGTATTTGATTTTGTGTGCTAAAATATTTATGTGTCTCCTTTTCTCTTAGCTAAAGGAACTCTCAGTGAAGATACCATTAGAGTGTTTCTGCATCAGATTGCAGCTGCCATGCGAATTCTGCACAGCAAGGGAATAATCCACAGGGATCTCAAGCCACAGAACATCTTGCTGTCCTACGCCAATCGCAGAAAGTCCAGTGTCAGTGGTGTTCGCATCAAAATAGGTCAGTGTCTGCGTGTTGTTTCGTGCAAAGAACATCTTTGAAACTCACTATTTTTAGATAATTTGATTTCAGCTTTGTTAGAATGAGTGATTTTGTTGATGCACTTGGAAATTTTTACTGAGTTCAGTGAAGTGTGAACCCTTATTGGCAGCATATGGTAAATTTCAGTCGGGGCCAAAGGGCTCCTGTTAGGAACTGTAAATATGAACCCTAGCAGGAAATCCTGCTTCTTCTCATCAGAGGGAAGCCGAAGTATTGCCGTTGTTGGCAGCAAATTAGTAACCCAGATTTTTTACAACTCATGGGATTTTAACATAAGAAATCTTAAAAGACCATTTTATTCGGCCTTGTTATTTGGCAGTGTTTTTAGCTCTGATATCTCAAAATTATTTGAGGCAGTTTGTAATGCTAGATTTTTTTATTGTTAGAAAAATCATTTCTTAGCAATATCTTAAGAAATTTCTGGTGTTATATAGGTTATACCTGATATCTGGAGGACAAAGATGGTTCAGTTTTAATAAGAGCTATATTAATGAATTATTTATTATAATTAGCACTTGCTCTAGCAAAGCTTGGTGGTTTCTCCTTTGTTACAAAACTGGTAGAGCAGTGACTTGTACAATTGGGGACTTCTTTCTCTTAGCCTGTTAAAATTGAGGTAGCTCCTTTTTTCTTTGGTAAACAGTTTTATTCAATGGCTGTTAATTTCTCACAATTTTTTGTGCCCTCTTGTATCTTGAAGAATCTTCATCTGTGTTAAGTGTGAGCAAAAGTATCATTTGTTTTTCTCTTCTTTATTTTGTGGAATAGCGGATTTTGGTTTTGCTCGTTATCTACACAGTAACATGATGGCTGCGACACTGTGTGGGTCCCCAATGTACATGGTGAGTGAGATTCTCATCTTCCTGTGTTTGCAGAGCCTTAAGCATTGCGGCATGCGCATAATGCTTGTTTCCACGGAGGGTGGGAGTTTATATTGAGTCCGAATTGTTATTTATATTACTAACATTAATTATATTACTGATAATGCTATAATACAGACATATTTTGCTTTGACATACACTGTAAAAGTTAGTCATCCTTGCCCATTTTTTTTTAAATTAGTTATTGTGGTAGAAATTTCCTATTAAATTGAAAATAAAAGTTGCTTAAGTATGGTCATGCTATACTTGATGTGTAATATTAGGAATACTAAAAAAAACCTTTTGAGGGTACCCCTTCAGCTCTAGGATATGCTAACCTTTTGCATGTTGCCTCTCTTGACAGGGTCCCTGTCTGTAGAAGGTTTTTTCATTAGTGTTGCACTTAGAGCTGACAAAGTTTAGTTAGCTTCCCCTGTCTCCTTTCACCTGCACAGCGTCGGGTCTGGCAGGGTCGGGCTCTGAAACTTCTGGGCTGATGGGAAATCGCAAGCCTAGAGACACCTTTAATTCTACAACTTCAGAATCTCGTGAAGTAAATAAACACGACTGTTTCAATTCTAAGTTTAAAATGGATTTATTTTCCATTGGTATTTCTTCCTTTCTTTTTTTTTCTTTTTGAAAGATAGAGAGGGAGAGACAGAGAAACATTGATTTGTTGTTCCACTTATTATGCATTCACTGGTTGATTTTTGTATGTGTCCTGACTGGGGATTGAACCAACAACTCTGGCATAAGGGGTAATGCTCTGACCAACTGAGCCACTGGACAGGGCGTCAATTAGGATTTCATCTAATTTAAAATCAACTTTGAAATCGTGGGAACTAGTAATCAAAGTTCAAAAAATTTTTTTCATTAAATTTACTTTCTTGATCATAATTTTACTGCTTAGTATAAATTTTTAAATTCAGCATAATTAAAAAATTTTGTACTTCTTAAGTATGAAATTAGTCCAGCCTTGGACTAATAGCTTTAAAGATAGGGGGAGTGCTTGGGCTGCTTTTTAAAGGAAATTGACCCAATAAGAAATTTACAAGGAACAATAAAAAATGTTATGCCTGGAAAATAAAATTTCACTACCTTTAATATATGTACATTTCTATTTAATGTTTGTCCTGATTGATGGTATTTGTAAAAAGCAACATCTAATGAGAGGTGGGAAAATAGCTATAACAAAGCAGCAGGGAAATGCCTTTGCTTTTAAGACAGTTTTTTAAAAATCTTCACCTCAGAGTGTTTATTGATTTTAGTGAGAGGAAGAGAGGGAGGGAAGGAGGCAGGGTGGAGAGAGAGAGAGAGAGAAACATCCATGTGAGAGAAACATTGATCGTTTGCCTACCTTGTGCCACCCCTGCTGGGAACTGAATCACAACCTAGGTATGTGCCCTGATCCAGGATTGAACCTGTAACCTTGTTTGGTGTATGGAACGATGCTTCAACCAACTGAGCCACTCAGCCACGGCAAGATTTTTATTATGTGTTTTGTGGTACAGTTTTTCTATTATTTTTTATTTTATCTTTTTCCCAGTATCATTTATTTTTCCTAGAATCTAGATACAATTAACTGTAGCAAGACAGTGCTCAATACTATTTAAGCCTCTTTTTAAGTTCTTTAAACCAGCTCATCATTTGTCAACGTGAATTCACATTTCAGTAAAAATGAAAACTAGATTTGACATTAACAAAATTTACTCCATGTTAACTACAAAACTCTTATATGAAACACATGGCCTTAATATACCAGAATTTGGCTTTTATAAACTAGCTTACACTTACACATAAACAGTTACTTTATCGGTCCTAACCTATTTAGTGTTGCACCAGAGCCCCTCCCGCAGCTTTTACTTCGTAAACAGATTCCTCCCCTTAGGACAAGGTGAAAAAGTTCCCACCCAGGAAAGAAAGAAAAAACCCTAACAGATTTATTCAATTCTGAATCATCAGCAAATATAACACCAGAAATAGGTTGTGGGCTACTTTTAACCCAAATAACAAAAGAAAGTTACGGTGTTGACTGAAAGAACACACAGGTTTCTCATTAAACTTTGTTTTAATGGGTCTCAAAATTCTGTGACAGATTTTGGTCAAGTTGTTTCCATTAAAAAGTACTGATTTTAAAAAGTAATAACTTAAAAACTGCCACACACACACAAAAACCAAATGGTCCACAAAACATTCTCCTTTCCTTCTGAAGGTTTTACCATGCATTGTAATCATTAACCAGTCCTTTACTATTAAACTTAAGTGGCCAATTGAGACAAACTGTTCTGAGACCATTCTTCTACCACCGATTAAGACTGGGGTGGCAGGTGTTGGGGATAATATTCATTTAGCCTTCTGAGCGTTCTGGGCAGATTTGGTGACTTTGCCAGCTCCAGCTGCCTTCTTGTCCACTGCTTTGATGACACCAACAGCAACCATCTGCCTCATGTCACGAACAGCAAAGCGGCCCAGAGGAGGATAGAGAAGCTCTCAACACACATGGGCTTGCCAGGAACCATATCAACAATGGCAGCATCACCAGATTTCAGAAACTTTGGGCCATCTTCCAGCTTTTCCCCCAGAGTGACGATCAGTCTTCTCCTTCAGCTCAGCAAATTTGCAAGCAATGTGAGCTGTGTGACAGTCCAGCACAGGTGCATATCCAGCACTGATTAGGCCTGGATGGTTGAGGATAATCACCTGAGCTGTGAAGCCAGCAGCTTCCATTGGTGGGTCATTTTTGCGGTCACCAGCCACATTGCCACGACAAACATCTTTGACAGACACGTTCTTGACATTGAAGCCCACATTGTCCCCAGGAAGAGCTTCACTCAAAGCTTCATGGCGCATTTCAACAGACTTGACTTCAGTTGTAATGTTGACTGGAGCAAAGGCGACCACCATGCCAGGTTTGAGAACACCACTCTCCACTCTGCCCACAGGGACAGTACCAATGCCACCAATTTTGAAGACATCCCGGAGGGGCAGACGCAGGGGCTTGTCAGTTGGACGAGTTGGTGGCAGGATGCAATCCAGAGCTTCAAGCAGCATGGTTCCACTGGAACTGCTATTTTTTGGGGTGACTTTCCATCCCTTGAACCACGGCATGTTAGCACTTGGCTCCAGCATGTTGTCGCCATTCCAACCAGAAATTGGCACAAATGCTACTGTGTCAGGGTTGTAGCCAATTTTCTTAATGTAGGTGCTGACTTCTTTAATGATTTCCTCGTATCTCTTCTGGCTGTAGGGCGGCTCAGTGGAATGCATTTTGTTAACACCAACAATCAGCTGTTTCACACCCAGTGTGTCACCCAGAAGGGCATGCTCCCTGGTCTGCCCATTCTTGGAGATACTTGCTTCAAACTCACCTACACCGGCAGCAACAATCAGGACAGCACAGTCAGCCTGAGATGTTCCTGTCATGTTCTTGATAATGTCTCTGTGTCCTGGGGCATCAGTGATGGTCATGTAATTCTTTCTGGTTTCGAATTTCCACAGGGAGATATCAATAGTGATACCACGCTCACGTTCAGCTTTCAGTTTATCCAAGATGCAGGCACACTTGAAGGAGCCCTTCCCCATCTCAGCCTCCTTCTCAGATTTTTCCATGGTTCTTTTGTCAATCCCACTACATTTGTAGATCAGATGGCCAGTAGTGGTAGACTTGCTGAACAGAATCTACATGTCCATTAACCACAGTGTTGATGTGAGTCTTTTCCTTTCCCATTTTGGCTTTGATTTAGTGGTGGTTTTCTTGACACCTGTGTTCTGGCAGCAAACCTGTTGTGAAAAAGCCAGTTTTTCTATTATTTTAAAATCTTTTAAATGATAGAAAAAAGGAATAATATAGCAAACACTTATGTACCTACCATCTATATTTAACAAAACTTACGTTTTGCCATGTTTGCCTTGATCTTGTTTTTAGAAAACAAGATTTAATGATTTAAATGATTTAAATCATTTAAATGATTTAAATGATTTAAATTATTTAATGAAATAAAAAATTATTTCATACAGTCCAAGTTCTTATTGTACCTCTCCCTTTTTCCATTTCTCTTCTACTCTCATAACCTAGAAGTAATCTGTCCTGTAATTGGTGTGTATATTTCTTTATTATTATTTTATTACTTTTACTATATTTTATGTGTACGTAATAATACATAGAAATGCTTGTTTCTACAGCTTCTTTTCATGCAACATTGATTGTTTTTGAGATTTACCAGTAAATGTCAATGTATTCATTATAGTATCATTTTGATTAGGGAAATATCACAATGTGTTGTTTTTCTTTTAGTAGTTTTGTTAGCAGTGTGACCTTTTCCAGTTAATTAACATATGCATATTAATTATGTAATAATCTATTGCATGTCTCTTGAATGTTCTCACCCCCAGGCTCCTGAGGTTATCATGTCTCAACATTATGATGCTAAGGCGGATTTGTGGAGCATAGGAACAGTAATATATCAGTGCCTAGTTGGAAAACCACCTTTTCAGGTATCCTGACTTTTTTTCTTGAATTCTCAGTTTGGGGATCTTCTCATTTTACAGTTGCCTTTATAAAATGAAAAATACTTTGAAAACAATGTTTTGGGTTCCTTTGGTGACTTACTTTGATTTTGTTATAGGCAAAAAACTGCTGTAGTGAGCCAGAACATTTTTTGCTTTTCCTTTCTTGTCTGGCTTCCCTTTGTAGTTGGGCTGAGCATGAAACACATTTTCCAGGGTAATGAAAACTAGTGAGGGCCAGGGCTAACCACCTGCTGGGGCATGGGTGTGAATTGTGGTGTCAGTGCTTCCTGCCTTGCCTGGTTTGGGGCCCTGGAATCCGGGTAGGGCCAGGGCTAGTCTGGGAATAGCACAGGAAGCTGTGTCTCCAGATACCTGTTCCTGTCACTGCTGGGGAGAGCTAGTTGTTTAGGCTGTGTGGAAATTGTTTTGGATCTGTTCCCTTTCCTCCTTCCCCCTAACATCTTGTCAGAAAGAGGCCCTCTGGAATGTAATCGTGGTGATTCCTCTTGGGTGCATGTTGCATAATTACATAGAGGTTCTTTGAATCTGAATGTTGGATCAAAGTGAACTTATTTGCCCAAGATAGTATTTAAAGAATCAGTGACATGCCCAGGTTATTAAGCAGTGAATTTTCAGATCTGGTTTGTGTATAGCGACAGCTTTGCTAGCTCAGCAGCTCTTAGGACGAAGGTGCTGCTTGTTGTGGAAACTGAAGAGTGGCAGCATATCCAGTTCTTGTCCTCGAACCCTGAGCTCCTAAGGTAAAATACTCATACACCTGATGTTACACAATAATAGTGTGCCTGTTAGATAGGCCATGAATATGGATTCTTAACCTCCAGAATAGTGCTTCTTAACCTTTTCCAAGGTTCAGGCCTCTCCGAGAGTCTGACCTTAGTGCCAGTTTGCAGACTCGGCATGTAATTTCAGAGGTTTTGTTAAGTTCCTGGTGGCCATCTATGTACTTCAGCCATCCATGGTTTCAAGTTCAGAATCTATATTGTATAGCAAGAATATAAGCATCGATCGTATGATTTGGAATTTTTGCCCCTGTTATGTAGTAAATTAAACCTTTTTTTTTCTTAATACAGGCTAATAGTCCTCAAGACTTAAGGATGTTTTATGAAAAAAATAGAAGCTTAATGCCTAGGTATGTGCTTTGATTACATTGAGCTTTATAATTTGTAAATACAGTGTTATTTATTTGAACTTTTTGTGTTTTATGTATTTCCATTATTGAACTTTTTTCAATGGCAGTAATGAGAGCATTTGTTTTAACAGGAAATTGGAAAGTTACCAACATTTCATAGGTGCCTGTATAGTGCTGTATCATTTGTCTTTCTTTTTTATATTTAAAAGAAAACCTGTGGAAGTTATATGTGTTCTGTTAGCAGAAGGAGAGGCAAACAGAATAGATGCTCATAAAGTAGAAAGTCACTTCCCCCTAGGTCTTGCCCTCTGTCTAGGGATGATGAGAGTTAGCTTTCAAAATCTTTCTTGTGCAAGTTCTTTTTTGCACATTTGAATGCTTATTTATGTATATATTTATAAATACACATTTAGTTCAATACAAATTACATCATCCTTGCAAATTGTTCTGCAATTTTTTCTGCTCTGCAGTATAGCATAGACATTGTTCAGCAACTGTTGCATTCTTTTGAATGGCTACATGGAGTCTCATAGATGTGTCATATTTTGTTTAACCAGATGCTTGTTCTCACTTTCCAATTACTGAAAACAGGCTTTAGTGCTGGGTAAAGGGGGAGAGTACCTACACACACTTGTGCATTTCCTTAGGACAAACTCCTAGAAATGGATTGTTGGACTGGAGGCGTGCTCTCAAAGTGGCTGCTCCCACTCACACAGCAGAGAGGTCTCCTTTCCCCATGTTGTTAGTGGGTGGGGCATTGTTCAACTTGATGCCTCACAAGTGGCGGAGAACATGTTAGCTATTAATTTTTAAAATATTTATTTATTTATTTATTTTTTAGAGAGGGGAAGGGAGGGAGAAAGAGAGGGAGAGAAACATCAACGTGTGGTTGCCTCTCACATGGCCCCCACTGGGGACCTGGCATGCAACCCAGGCATGTGCCCTGACTGGGAATCAAACCTGTGACCCTTTGGTTCCCAGGCCTGCGCTCAATCCATTGAGCTATACTAGCCAGGCATTAGCTATTAATTTAAGTGGCATTATTCTCTTTACTAGTGAGGCTGGCTCTTTTTTTATTTGTTTGATGTCCTTTTTGTAGTTTTCATTCTGTGAATTGTAATTCCTATTACTTCCTCATTTTTCTGTTGCCTCATTTGTCTTTTTCTTATTGGATTTCAGGAAGCTGTATTATTTCTCACTTGTATTTATTTAAGCTGTGCCCTTTTCCAGGAAGAATTGGAGGTAGCTCTTTTTCTAATAGAGAACTCCGTAGCAACCTCCTAGTGCCAGGTCAAAGTTGCGTTAAAACTCAAGACTGACTGTCCTTGTGAAGTGCCTTATTCGTGTAGCTATTCCAGCATATCCCAGCAGTAAGCACAATACAGGAGGCTTCCCAAATTGATGCTGACTCTCAAAGGCAATTGCTTCATGTATTTTTTTTCCTTTAAGGAGTAAGGCTTTACTCTGGTCCTCCTGGTGTGAAAGGTAGTATTTGTGAAACTACACATCCATTTCGTTTACTCTGTTTAAGTCAATAGTCACATAGTTACTAGAAACTCACTACTTCAGTTGTTTTTTCCCTTTCCCTCAGCATCCCCAGAGAAACATCACCTTATTTGGCTAATCTCCTTCTGGGTTTGCTTCAGAGAAACCAAAAAGACAGAATGGACTTTGGTAAGTGATATTTTCAGATTTCACATGCTTTCTAATTTTATTTCTTTGTAGTCTAAAAAGATTTTTTAAAAAAAGATTCTATTGAGGCTTCAGAAGAAAATTAAAGTCAATTTCACTTTTTTTCTATCTCTCTTTTTTCTTTCACTTATTTTGTAAATATTTATTGAGTGCCTGTTATGTTTAAGGTATGGAGGGTAGAGTAGTAAACAAAATCCCTGTCCTTAAGATGCATAAATTCTTGTGGAGGAGAGACACAAACAAATGGTAAGTTCCAATTATGTGCTCTATTAGAAAGCGATAAATACTGTGGAAAAGTAAAGAAGGAAGAGAAAGGAGGGTGGGGGATTAAAATGTTAAATAAGGTAGTCAGTGAAGGCCTTTCTGAGAAAGTGACATTTGAGCAAAGGCTGATTGACATGTGTGAGCCAGTGAGCCGTGGGGGTGTCTCTGGGCAGAGCTTTTCAGCAGTATAGCCAGTACAAATGCCCTGAGCTGGGGACATGTCATGTAAGCAGTTAGACTTGGGCTTTTGCTTAAAGTGTGGTAGGGAGCCATTGAAAGGTTTTGAGTAGAGGGCTAATATGAGCTGACTGATGTTTTTGGAAAGGATCAGCCTAGTTGCTTGGTGAGAACAGATTGAGGTGAGGGGTGGTAGGTCTGGGAGGAAGCTGGGAGATCGTCAGGAGACTATTGCAGCCACTCTGTGAGAGATGGTGTAGCTTAGACTTTGGTAACAGCAATGGAGGTGGTAAGAAATTGTTGAGTTCTGGATCTTTTTGGAGGCAGAGGCCACGGCATTTCTAGATGAATTGGATGTGGGGTGTGAGACAAAGAAAAGACTCAGAGATGACTCTCGGGATTTTTGACCTGAGAAACTGAAAGGATGGAATTGTCAGTTACTGAATGTGAAAGACTATGCAGATAGAGCAGGCTGTAGGGGCCAGATGAGGAGTTTGGGTTGGACACCCTGAATTTAAGATGGCCATTTGACCTCTACATATGATGTCAAAAGGTACCTGGATATCAGAGGAGAGATTGAGGCTGCGGAACTATTTGGGGAAAGATCTGTAAATAAGAAATGAAGGAAAAACACCTCAGAATCCTGGTAGAAAAGTCCCTAACCTCAAAAATGGGGTTTAAGGAGCCAGTGAGGTGTACCTCCTTGTATGGTGACCCTTGTGAACATGTGCTTTAAATCTGTTTTTTAAATCCTCACCTGAGGATATATTTATTGATTTTAGAGAGAGAGAAGACTGGGGAGGGGAGAGATAGTTTGCCTCCAGTATGCGCTCCAACTGGGGATCAAACCTGCAACTTTTTGGTGTACAGGATTGTGCTCCAACCAACTAAGCCACCCTGCCAGGGCTGAATTTCGGAACCTTAAGGTAGAAGTTCAATCATTGATTTAAACCTTCTCTTAGAATGTAAGCATTAAGGCTAAAAATTTCCCTCTAAGTAATTTATCACAATCTATTTTCAAACACCATTTCACTACTTCCTGTGTAATCAAAGAGCTTAGAACGCTTAATATTGTAGGGATTATCCAGTATTTGAAGGTTTTGAAAGAACATTTATCCTTGCAACTATTTGGGTCTCAGCTCCTCTTTGGGGAATAGGGGGCAGTTTGTTAACTTGTTCTTATCAATCTGATGTAAAAATAGGACTTCAGAATCACAGACCAGAAAAACCATGTAACATGTTTAACGAAAATACTTACCAAATTAACTCTGATCTGCAAATTTTGAGGAAAAAAAGTTTGATTTTTTTCTGTAGCAATCAATATAATAATTATAGAAATTTGCAAAAGTTTATTGCATAATTTTAGTCTGTTAATGGGTAGTGTAGAAATCCACATAAGCTTCCGGATAAGATAGACTGGAGTTGACCTGCCCGCTCTTTGACACTGGGAAGGAGCCATGGCCGGGGTGTGCTGTGGGTCCTGTCTCTGTGGGAGGAGGAGGGTGCCTGCAGACTGTCAGTGAGAATGGCACGGGAGCTGGTGTGCAGAGCACTTAGTTCACCGTCCTGGTCAGTGTTCTCAGCCTGGGTAGCTTCTGTGTAAGGGAATATATGTTTTCTTAAAAGTTTTACAAAATTGTAATTAACTTTAGTTCATGGTGTTGGTCAATATTTTTTTCTTTCAGAGGGAGAAATTAAATTGAGAGTTGCTCTGTCACCATGAGAAATAGGGGTCATCAGTGAAACAACGTATTTGCGAATAATAGTTTTAAAATAAATTTATAAATTTTCCATGCTGTGCAGTTCATTTGGAAGGTGGTTATAGAGTCTTCTCATTTATCCATCTAGTTTTTTCATTTATAGCTTTTCTTTTTCATCCCAATTATGTCTTCTGTAAAGATCACCATAAAAAATCTTACATATCAAACTAGAATTTATATTATGTATATTTTGTAAAAAAGATGTAAGGTAGAAAACTCATGTTTCTTTTCAAAATTCTCCACATTCCCATTCCTTAGCAAGTGTTGTGATTGATATATACTTAGAGGAGCTTTGGGTATTTTGGTGAAACTCATGAGATCCTTTAGAGTGGAAAATAATTTAGTCTGAATCTGAGTTAAGTTTATTTCTGATTTTGTACATGTATTACCTAATAAACCTCCAAGGTGGTGTCATGCTTTTCTCCTTGCCTACCCTGTGATATTTAATACTATACAAGTTGGAGACTTAATGATAAACAAGGTTATCTGTGTAGTGTTTAAAGAAATAATGAAATAATTTACACATACAGGAAAATAAGGAGAGTAAAATAATGAATTATCGTGTAGTACTCATCTACTTATTAATTTTCTTCAATTACCAGGCTTATTGTGTAGCTTTTATCCTTGGTGGATAGTGAAGAAATTAAATTAATAGTTTTTTTTAACATTTTATTTTAGATTGACTTGGAGAGAGGAAGGGAGAGAGAGAGAAACATTGATTTGTTGTTCCACTTATTTATGCATTCACTGGTTGATTCTTTTATGTGCTCTGCCTAGGGATCCAACTGCAACATTGGAGTATCAGGACGATGCTCCAACCAACTGAGCTACCTGGCCAGGGCTAAAATAGTTTTTTCTTTTAAATAGTTTTTGAAACTAGCTGAAGGAATACTTCTCCTGCGGTGGAAGGCTAGAGTTTATTGTACAAATCAGCTACCAGGACCATTGTCCTCTTAGGACAATGAGCAGCTGAAGCTCAGAAATAGGCCTGCTTGTACAATGCGGCACTCCCGGGGCTGTCTGCTTGAGTGTGTGCACACCAGAGGGCAAGGCTGCTCCAGGGGCCTCAGTGTGTTGTGCTGGGAGTGATGTTTTGAGAATGCACAATTACTATTTAAAATTTTTCATTGATTAAGAATTCCTTATAATTTCAATGTTTTGACTTATAAAAATAATATGCTTTTACATTTAAAGGAATTGGAGGCAACATAAACAAGTTAATAATTATGCTCTCAAAGACATTATGTTGACTACATTGACAAGATTAACCTATTTGCTAGTTAACATTATTGTAAAGGTTGCATTCTTATTTTTCATTACAGAAACATTTTTTAGCCATCCTTTTCTTGAGCAAGTTCCAGTAAAAAAATGTGAGTACCCACTTTTTGTGTTCTTCCTGGAGAGTGATCGTAAACTTAAGGAAAAATTAGTATTTTGTATTATATAATCAATTTGTTATTGTGCTTCTCAAGATTTTATTGACCTTTTTTAAAAAAGTAAACCTGTAGTTAGTTGTGTTTATTTAATAAATGTTCTGGTTTTTCTTCCAAATCCAAGTTGAAATAGTTTTCAGTAATTGCTACATTTAATAAGTAGGTGAATGTGAATTTTTGGTCAACACAAAAATGCAGTAGTGTTGACAGGTTTTTCTATTAGGCAAGTCATATACTTGAACTACAAAGTGGTATTTTTCTGTGTGTTTCTCCTCAAAGCCTGCCCAGTGCCAGTGCCTGTGTACGCCGGCTTCGTCCCTGGAAGTGCCTGTGGCAGCTCTCCCTCTTGTCGTTTTGCCTCTCCACCAGTAAGTTCTGGTTTTATTAAAAATGATCTGAGAGTTTGAGCTTTTGTGTCTGTTCACAAATGGAGCCTGTAAATGCATTGTGGGTATTCTTTCTGTACATGATGCTTACTAGTGTAGCTGAGGCTCAGGTCAAATGGACCTGGATTTTGACCTATGCACTTATTCAGCTGTGTAAGCATCAGCAAGAAATTTTACCTTTTGGGGCCGTTTTCCTCTGAACAGTGAGTATGCTACTTTCACCTTTGCATGCCTTGAATGATACTTGCAAACAAAGAGTAGCTCTTAACTGTGGATAGGTAGTTAACACATATTTATTTTATCTGAGTGTCATATAAACAGTTTGGGTATTTATTATGCATAGAATTTCCAATGGTGGAGGCATGGCCCGTGAATCAGATTTCACTGGCTTAGATTCCCTTAGTTGTGATTACTGGCCCTGAAAGGTTGTTGTACTCTAGCCCTTCTCTCCTCTTGAGGTTCCCAAGCTGTTTCCTCTACGGCTGTCTTCCTTCCGGTACAAGTGCTTCTTCCTGATCCTGAGAACTTCTGGTCATTTCTGGTCACTACTTCTTCCTCCTCTCTGCTTCAGAGTCTTACTTTACCCTCTTCTGTACTTTTCTAGACTGACCTTCCCTCAGCTCTGTGTTGCAGCCTGGCAGTGTTGTGACCTTGAGGCTTTCCTACAGGCTGAAGGTCCAAGGACTCTTGTGTCAGCTCTTGTATTTCTCAGATTAGCCTGGCAACAGGAATTTCGTCAACTGTTGGCAGAAGGGTTGGGGGAGCTGTAGAGGAAGTGATTGTATAATTAGCTGGTTGAGGCCACTCAGGTTTCAAATTATGGGGCTTGGAAGCCTCCACAGCCCTTGCCATATTAACTACGACAAGTAATTTAATCTCTGAGCCTGTTTCTTATGTAAAGCAAGTATAATTTATCACTCCAGGAGTTTTTAAAAGGATAAATGAGCAAAAAGTCTTTATTACAGTGGTTGACATGCAGTAAATACTTAGGAAGTGGCAACTGCTATTTGTTTTCCAGGGAAGCCTGACAGTCCTCAGCTAATGAACATGTAATCAGCCTATTACAAACAGAAGAGTCTTAAAACTGGCAAAAACCAAACCAAAATAAAACAAAATAAAAAATCAAAACCTTTTTGCACAACCTGGAGACTCAAGCCAATTAAAAAAAAAACAGATGGACTAATAAGACTTACATTGTAGTTCCATGAGTTTAAGGAACTGAAAACACTGGATTTGGAGTGACGGGGATACATGTAGAGGGAGTATATTGATAAGGAAAGACTCTAGACTTTATTTGGAGCCAGGCACAGCTGGCTGCCGAGCCTGCTCACTCTGTGACTTTGGGCAAGTCCGGTGCAGAGCTGAGCCATGGCCCTCATGTGTTAGGCAGACCTCATAACCTTCGCTTAAAGGGCAATATGTGGTCATGTGTGCAAGGTGCCTGGCCATAGTGAGTACTTGATAACCTGCAGCTATTGTTAGCAATATCTCGTATATTTGGTACAATGTAGTACATAATATGGAAAGCAAAGCTTATATTAGAAAAAGGAAGAACCAGAAGACTGTGTGGGAGAGGTGTTGGAGAGCCAGGAATAAAGGCACGGCAGGATGGCTGAACAACCAAGGGATAAGGAAGAGAAAGGCCAGTGGGAGGGACAGTGAGTTCAAAATTGCTCTAACTGGGGAGAGCATGGTGGTGGTCTTTGCTGGCTCAACAGCACTGAGGAGAGCAGAGGAGGAGCCAGGCTGGGGGCTGCTGGGGAGGAGCAGGAGGGAGTGCTGACCAGAGGAGCCAGGAAGCCTATTCAGGAGGGAGGAAGAAGACAGATACAGGAGGGAGTGAGAAGGCAGATTTAGATGCTAAAAATGTGAGTGGGAAACTATTTTTTGAAGGTGTTTATTAAAAGCTCATGCTTAAAGTAAAAATAAAAAGGAAATCTGGGGTATAAAAGGAAAGGGAGAACATTTCTGTATAATTTCCAATTAGTGAGATTAGAAAATGGGAGTTTGATAGACTTAATATAATCTGCCAAAAGTAAAATGATTTTATACCTGCATCTCTTCCTTCTTAGAGCTGAAGTAGACTCACTCACTGAGGGTTAATACATACAGGTGTGCACATATGACAGTCTTTCCTTTTAAATACTCTTCACACAAATATCCAGCTGCTTCTTTTTTCAGAAAAATCTTTGAAAGGCAAAAACAACAAAAAAATCTACAGTCTTAAAAAAACAAAATAAAATTCATAAATCCAAATCACTTTTTTAGTCATGCTACTGGCTATCAGTTAAATATTATTTAGATAATATCTCTTCAATATCTATTTATTGGTCTCATATCATTTATTGAACGCCTGCTTTGTGTGAGATTCTGGTTGATACTAGTGAGTGCTGTACCAGGTTCCTTATATTATGGAGTTTTTAACTGTGTGGAGAAGAGGCAGGTAAACCAGTAACTATTGGAAGTGTATATGTGTATTTTTACTGAATGTGGGAATGTGGATGAGGGGAATGACGTCAGGCCGAGAACTAAGGAAGGCTGTTCGGAGGGGGCACGGAGCTGAGGTGGAAGGAGGGGTCAGCCCAGTGAACTAGGGAAAGAGCAGCACTGCGGGCAGGGCAGGCTTCATTCAAGAGGCCATGGCAGCTTGACCCACTGCAGGAGTGCTGCAGCCTTCCACACCACTGAAGTTGAAAGTTGTTGGAATTAAGTGAAATTTAAAGTTCAGTTTCTTCGTCACACTAGCCACTTTTCAAGTGCTCAGTAGTCATAGTTAGTTAGTGGCTGCTATACTGGACAGTTAGATACAGAGCTCTTCCATTATTGCTGGAGGTCCTTGTGGACAAGACTTCTCTAAGCAGTTCGGTCTGGGGGATGGAAGGAGCATGGTGAGGGGAAAAGAAGGTTACAGCTCTGGCTGGGTGGCTCCCTGGATAGAGCACCAGCCTGCACAGGTCTGGATTGTGGCAGGGTCTCCCGGGTTGAGGGTGTGCAAGAGGCAACAGATTGATGTTTCTCACATTGATGTTTCTCTCCCTCTCTTTTTCTCTCCCTTCCCCTCTCTCTAAAAGTAAATAAATAAAATCTTAAAAAAAAGAAAAAGTTACAGAGGAAAGGAGAAGCTTAATCTTGAAAGAATTTGGGTGTTGATTGAATAAAAGAGTTCAGATTTTATCGTAAAGCTGTGTTATCTGAATGATTTTAAGCGGAGGCATGATGTGATCCACTGTGTGTTTTAGCTAGCTTCTTCTTCCAAAAGCAGGGTGGAAAAGTAGACTGGAGACCAGTGGAGGAGTCTCTCCCAGAGGAAGGAGAACAACCGGAGACAGTTGCAGCTGTTTGTGTATGTGTGTTCGTGAGTTTTAAGAATGAGGGCCCCACCTAAGGCAGCAGTAGGAAGAGGAGAAGGGAGTAGGAAGCAGGTGAGAGAAAGGTAAAGGGTTTGCAGAGCTTGGAGATTGCTTGAACTTGGTACACAAGGAAGAGGGAGACCCTGAAGGCACTAGTGAGGGAGCATGGGGAGCAAGGCCTTGGAGCATAAAGGGGACGAGTTAACACTGTGCAGGCCAGGCCCAAGGGCCAGACCTCTTCTGGGAGGGCTTGGGATGCATAGGCATCATCATCATCACGCAATTGGTAGTTGAACGGAGGGTGAGAGTGGTCTCTGAGGTGAGCGTACAAAATGTGAGGGGCAGAGGGCTAGGGTGGGTTTGGGTGGTTCTGTATGCTTGTCCTCCCCTTTAAGGGTCAGATTGAGTAGCAGGCACCCACAAAAGAGAAGTAGGAGGAAAACCAAGAGAGCAAGGTCACTGAAGGAAGGGGGAATGTCAAGAAAAGAATGGTCCACAGGTCAGCTGCAGCAGAGAATTCAAGGAACTTTAGGAACAGAGGAAGCATCCACAGGACTTGGCAACGGGAGTTACTGGTAATCTTCTTAGTATAGGCAGTTTTACTGGAGTTTTGAAGGCAGGAAGTGGGTTAGGGTTGGTTAAGGGATACATGGGAAGTGAGGGAGTCGGTAAAGATTGGTAATCAAGAAACATTGTTAAGAGCAGGTGGTAATTGAGAGGACTGCAGGGATTCAATAGGTGAAAAAAGGAAACGTGTTTGTGTTACAGAGGGAAAAAGTCAGAAAGCGGGAGGGTGAGATTGTTAAGAGGGAGGGAGTTTGATCTAGGTCCTTGAAGAGGTGGGGAGAAGGGGTTTAGAACACAAGGGGAGAGACTAGCTTTGGGTGAAGGAGAAGCCTCTCTTTCACCAAGATTGTTGTGGACACAGATGATTTTATAAACAGCAGAGGAGGAAATTCAGAGAGTTTCTGCCTAAACCACTGCAAAGAAGTTGTGGATGTACTTGGAATCACATCTCAATTCGACTTTTTAGTTGTGTGATCTTGGGCAAATCCTGATCTTCTGAGTTTTGTTTATTTAAATGTAAAATGGATTTTATAATGGGACCGAAGTTAGATGATGCCGTGAGACCTCTCAGCAGTGCTCAGCCCGTGGCTGATGTTCACTAAAGTTCGTCCTTCCATCTTCCCTTCCCTGAGGCATGAATTCTCCTTAAAAGTAATGAGATTTTGTGTCTGCGTATATCTCACACACACAGTGATAAGGAGATTTCAGACAGATTTCATTGCACAGTAACATGCAGAGAAGCACCGGCAATGAACTGGGTGTTTAAGACATGGGTTTAAAGAGCATTATGTAGTATTTTTTCTTTCGTTGAATAGAAACAAAGGTTAAATTTAATGGGGATTTGACACAATACACAGTAAGTTATAAAGTTCATTGTTTTAGAAAACCATTGTATAATGAAATTAACACATTCAATTAGAGTTGTCACTAGAGTCCTTGAACTAGACAAATTCCAAAAGATAAATAGCTACTTATGCCTAAGTATTTGTTTAAATATATTTATGTTTTTCTTCCTTTTCTGTCCTATCTTCCACAGACTAACTCCTCCCTGTAACAAAAGAAAAACAAAAGAAACATACCCACACCTTTCATGTTTTCCAAATCTTTCTTTTAGTGAGTGTAAATAAATCTCTAGGCTTAAATGTAGTTATCCTTATTGATTTGTTTACTTTTTTACATAATATAGTCTCTTGCTTCCCTATTTATAATGTTTTCTTCATTGGAGATTTAAAACTTCGTGTGCTTGCAAGATGTCATTCAAGTCCCTGGACATTTTATTTTAGTCATTAAGGGAATGGTTACTGAGTATCTGCTTCGTGAGGCCATGAGCTGAAACTGGGGATGCTGGGATGGGGCAAACTCCTCTGAGAAGTTTTAGGAGAGGCCTACAGTTACTATACATGTGATTGGTGGCATGATATATTTTTAAGTATCACTTTTCGAAAACATTTTAAAAGTCTTAATACGAAGAGATTCGAAACTGCTTTTCTAAGGGAAAGATTTCCAAAGAGATTTTTTAAAATTTTAGATGGAATTGAACTTTATGCCCACTTTTATGGAAAAAAAAAAAAAAAGAAAGAAAAGAGTTCTTTAGTCTAATGGCTGTTCTGACTTGTACTTTCTTCTTAGGCCAGTTTTAATTTTATGTTGTTAATTTTAGTCCCTTGCAGATATGCAGCATATTCAGGAAGAAAACTTATCCTCCCCACCATTGGGTCCTCCCAACTACCTACAAGTGTCCAAAGACTCTGCCAGTACTAGTAGCAAGAACTCCTCTTGCGACACGGATGACTTTGTTTTGGTTCCACACAACATCTCGTCAGACCACTCATGTGAGAATCTTTTCTGCTTGTACACATTCTGTTTCTTAATTTACTAGACTAGCAATTTTTTAACCTTTATTTCACACTCTCTTGGGTAGGGCATTTTCAAATGGGCATTTTATTTAGTTGTTTGAATTCCCAATATTATGTACCTACCTTTCTAAAGTCTGCTCCATCATCTTCCATAACACAGTAACTTTGGATTCTAAAGGTAGATGAAAACTTTGTAGGAAATGATCTCAAATTCTGTGTGTATCTAAAGAAATAGAGAAGCCAGCAGAATAAGAGAAATCAAATTAAATTTAAGGAAAGAAATTAAAGGAGGAGACCTCTTTTGGAAGAAAACCTGTAAGAGTAAAAGGAGTCTTAAAACAGTCTGGATGTCCTTCAGAAAATAATGGTGTAAGTTTAGGAATGAACTTCATAAATATATAGGAAGAATTTTTGCGGAGGGAGATGAATCTGTTACAGAACCCCAGCCTGTGCTGTTGTGGAACAGCTGTGGGATTCGACTGCCCACTGCCAAGAGGCGAGATTCCCAATGCAAGAGTTTGATGAAAAGTGGAAGGGGTTAAAGGTTATACTGATTTAAAATAATGGCAGATTTCTGCTGTTAATTCCCGCTGGCTGTCAAACCAGGCCAGTTTCATAATTCACCACTTAGAGGTACTTAGTGCTGCTACAGAACAGCAGCAGTCTGCAGCTCAGCATTCCCCGTCACACACAGTTCAGCTCCAGGCAGATTTCCAGGCCAACTCATGTCAGACTCAACTGACTTTCTCTCACTGCAGACCTCGTGGTGCTCGTGCTCGCTCTCTCACTTCCTCCCTCCCCCTCTCTCTCTCTCTCCCTCTCTCTCTCTGTCTTTCTCTCTTTCTGATTAGCCCACCCTGATTTAAATGCTCAGCCTGGAACTTCCTTTGTGCCCTCATATCCAGCCCTTCCTGTGGTGTGTCAGCATCTGCCATCTTTGCCAATTCCCCCGTGTCTTTTATCCTCTTTTGGCTGCCATCTTCAGGCAGCACAAAAGTCCCTGGTGACACAGGGGCGCTTCCCCCCACTGCCCCCGTCACAAGTCTCTGAACATTCTCAGTCACTTAAACAATTTACACTGGAGGGTAGCACTCTTCTCTTCAGGAAGGCATGGCTGTTAACTTGTCGTTGTTGTGCAGTGTATCTTAAACATTGTACCTCTGCTCCCCGCCCCCAACCACCATCCTGCCTGAAGACAGTGTTGTAGGGGCCATTCTCCTATTTTCATGGGACTCATGCTCTACACTCCATTACAAATCCAAGTTGACTAAATGGTATATGCCTATTTATATTATCTGTTTCTTTATGTGTGAGTTTTGGCAAATTGTATATTTCACAGAACTGGTCCTTTTCATCTAGGTTATCAGATTTGTGGGCATGGAGTTGTTCGTACTAGTTCTTTTATCATCTCTTTTCCTCCTCTCCCCAGTACCTATCTTTTTAATTTCAGTGGGATCTGTAGTCATGTCCCCTCTTTCACTGGTAATACTGCAGTTTGTGTCCTTTCTGTTTTTTTCTTAGTTAGCTTGGTTAGAAGTTTATGGATTTTCTCAATCTTTTCTAAGAAACAACTTTTCATTTTATTGATTTTATTGATTTCCTCTTTTCAGTTTCATTGATTCCTGCTCTAATTAGTATTATTTATTTTATTCTACTTACTTTAGATTTAACTTGCTCTTCTTTTTCTAGTTTCCTCAGATGGAAACTTAGATTATTGAGTTTAGATCTTTTTTGTTTTCTAATATGTGCATTCAATGCTATACATTTCCTTTCAAGCACTGCTTTCACTACTTCCCCCAAATTGTGGTAAGTTGTGTTTTCATTTTCATTTACTTCAAAATATTTTTACATCTCCCCTGAAGTTTGTTCTTTGACCCATGAATTATTTAGAAGTGTGTTGTTTAATCTCCACATATTTTGGGATTTTAAAGTTGTCTTTCTGTTATTGATTTCTAGTATCATTCCATGGTTGTCTGAGAGCAGGCATTGCATGATTTTTATTCTTTTAAATTTGTTAAGGTATGTTTTATGGTCCAGTCTGTAGTTTTTCTTTTCAGTGTTCCATGGGAGTTTGAGAAAAATGTATGTTCTATTGTTGCTGGATGCAGTAGTCTATAGATGTCAGTCAGTGCTGAGGTGATTGATGGTGTCACGGAGTTCATCGCTGTCCTCACTGATTTTCTGTCTACTGGATCTGTCAGTTTCTGTGGGAGGGTTGTTGAAGTCTCCAACTATAATAGTGGATTCATCTATTTCTCCTTGCATCTATCAGTTTTTGTCTTGCATGGGTTGCTGTTGTTACAAGAGTACATGTTTAAGAATTGCGTCTGCTTGGAGAACTTATGTAAATATGAATTTATTATGATGTAATGCCCTTCTTTATCTCTGATAATTTTTCTTAGTTTAAAGTCTCCTCTGTCTAAAATTAATATAGCAATTTCTTTCTTTTGATTAGTGTTAGCATGGTTTATTTTCTCTATCCATTTACTTTATTTATTTTTTAATCCTTACCCGAAGATATGTTAATTGATTTTAGAGAGAGAGGAAAAGAGAGAAAGAAGGAGAGAGAGAAACGTTGATTGGTTGTGCTCTGACTGGGGATTAAACTTGAAACCTAGGTATGTGCCCCGACTGGGGATCGAACCTGTGACCTTTTGGTGTATGGGGCGACACTACTGCCAACTTAGCTACCCAGCCAGGGCCTCTGTCCATTGACTTTCAGTCTATATATGTCTTTATGTTTTAATGTGAGTTTCTCGTATGTTCTGATATACTCTGAAATCTCTCTTAATTGGTGCATTTAGACCATTTAGATTAAAAGTGATTATTGATATAGTCAGATTAATATCTACCATATTTGTTACTTTTTTCTGTTATTTGTCCCTGTTCTTTGTTTCTGTTGTTGTCTTCCATTCTTTTTTTGTCTTATTGTTTTGTTATGATTACATTTTCTTTCTTTTAGCACATCAATTATACTTAGAAAAAAATATGCATAATAATAATTCAAGTCCACTGTCAGATAACACTATATACCACTTCATGGGTAGTAGGAGTTCACCTTATAATAACAAAATAATCCTTCTTCTTTCCTCCTGTCCCTTGTATCATTGTGGTCATTCATTTTGCTTGTATAAACATTCATAAGCCTATATACATATATACACATATAATGTATACAAAGATATGTAGCTGAATATATGACATTGTTGCTATTATCATTTTGAACAAACTGATAACCTGTTAAATCATGTAAAAATAAAAAAAATTAAGTTTTTATTTTACCTTCACTTATTCCTTCTTTGGTGTTGTTCTCTTTTTGTAGATCCAATTTTCTGACATTATTTTCCTTCTCTCTAAAGAACTTTTAACATTTTTTGCAAGGCAGATCTTTCCCTCAATTTTTATTTGTCTGAGGAAGTCTTTGTTATTTTCCTTCACTTTTGAAGAATAATTTTTAGGGTGCAGAATTTAAGCTGGTGATTTGTTTCCCTGAAGCCTTTAAATATTTCACTCTACTCTCTTCTTACTTGAATCAGTGTAAGAAACATTCAAACCTGTGGAGAGTTTTTGTGAGTTTATTTGAGACAAATGGACAGCAACTGCAAGGAAGCAAAATCTCGGTGGATTGAGAAAATGCTCTGGGAAATGACCTTATTTTATATATTATAATCAAAAGAGGAGACATAATGGGGGGCTACATGAAGTCATTTGGATAGATTGGGAGGTGGAGAAAGCAAAGGTTGGGGGGAACCTCTGGGATTGGATAAAAAGATAAAACAGAAGACACACACTTCCTTTACATAGTTAGCAGTCAACAATTAATAACAGTAGCGATGAAGGGATTTGTGGTCCCTGCTCTGGTATGGTGGTTGTGCCCCAGAAGGATGTTATCTAACATTCCAAAAGGATGTTATCTAACATTCCAAAGGTCTGTTATCGTAGATGCAAAAAAACAATAGACAGGCTCAGTTGAGGTAAAGATTGACTTTTGTCACGGAAGCTCCTAGCTTTTGAAATGACTGCCTGCTATGATCTGCTTTTAGTTAATAAGTTTTAATTGCAGACCATCCTGTGTGGTTACTTTAGGTTACTTTCTGAGGCCATCACGTAGGCTTCCCCTGAGCTTGTCAGGTTTCCTCTGTGGCCCCTTTTCATCCACACTGAGGAGAGGTAAAGGAAATTTTTACCTTTGTTCTTTTATAGGTGTAGTGTTCTTTCCCACTGGTGTCTTGCAGGAATTTTTCATTTTTGATTTTCTGTAATATGAACCTGTTGTGCTTAGGGGTACAGTCATGTGCCACATTGTGATGTTTTTAGGTCAATGAAAGGCTACATATACAAAGGTGGGCCCATGTGATTGTAATGGATCTGAAAAACTTCTGTTACCTAGAGATGTCTTAGTCTTATAACATCTTAGAGCAACACATTAAACAAATACTATTGTGTTATAATTGTTTAGCAGGGGTGCCCAATCTTTTGGCATCTCTGGGCCACATTGGAAGAAGAAGAGTTGTCTTCGGCCACACATAAAATACACAAACACTGATGAAAACTGATGAACAAAAAAAAGGTTTTAAGTAAATTTACAATTTTGTGTTGGGCTGCATTCATAGCCAACCTGGGCCTCATGCAGCCTGTGGGCCTCAGGTTGCACACGCCTGCTACAGTATTCAGTACAGTAATATGCTGTACATACTTGTTCTTAGGAGCTGTAGGGAAACAGAACTTGTCACTCCCAAATATCCCTCTTTGCCATAAGAATTATTTTAGGCTGGTTAATTTTAAGAAATAGCAGACATAGGAAAAGCTCTGCAAACCAATAGAAGTTACCCTTTACAAAAGATATTTACCTTTGTGAAGGAGGTGTCCATTGTAAGGGAGTTACGAAGAGGGGGATGACCTTATCTCTGGAAACTCTTATCAATGCAGAAGACAAAGGACTTAAATATGCACCACAACCTTCCTGTTTTTGACTTTGCTTTTCCTGATAACCTTGGATAACTGACCCCCGCCCAGTTTTCTTTTGTCTTCGGCAGAAGATGGTAGTTAAGGTGGCGGCTTCGGCCATTTTGGTGAGTTACTCAGTTTTCCTGGGTCTCTTCCGTGTATACAGGAGTATACGTGTTATTAAACTTTAGTTCGTTTTCCTCCTGTTGATCTGTCTTTTATTACGGGGATGTCTCAGCTAAGAACCCAGAGGGCTGGAGGGAAAATTATTTTTTGTCTTCTGCAGAGCATTAGGATATACCGTATAGCTTAGGTGGGTAGTGGGCTACACCGTTTAGGTTTTGTAACTGCACTCTGTGATGATCCCACAATGATGAAATGGCCTAACGATGTGTTTGTTAGAATTGCTAAGTGATACATGACTGTAGCTGTGTGAGACATTTATCCACTTGGTGTTCTCTGAGCTTTCGGATCTGTGACTTGGTGTCTGACATTATTTATTGTCTCAGATGTTTGCTTCTGTTCCTTTCTTTCTCTTCCTTTTGGTAATCTCGTTACACATGTGTTACACCTTTTGTAGTTGTCTCACAGACCTTGGATATTCTGTTCTGTTTTTAAAGACTTTGTTTTCTTTGTTTTTGGTTTATGAAGATTCTGTTAATATATTGTATAGCTCAGAGATTCTTTCATCAGCTGTGTCCAGTCTCCTAATAAGCTTATCAAAGGCATTCTTCATTTCTGTTACAGAGTTTTGTTTGTTTTTATCTCTCACCTTTATAGTTTTTTTCTTAGGATTTCCATTTCTCTGCTTGTATTGCCATCCATTCTTGCATACTGTCTACTTTTTCCATTAAAGCCCTTAGAGCGTTAATCATAGTTGTTTTAAATTCCTGGTCTGATAACTTTAACATCCCTGCCATGTCTGGTTCTGATGCTTTCTCTGTTTATTCAAAGCGTTTTGCTTTTTAGTTCCTTCAAAGCATTTTGCTTTTTGGTATGCCTCGTAATTTTTTATTGATACCTATACATGCTGCATCAGGTGAAAAGAACTGCTGTAAATAGACCTTTAGAAGTCATGGGGAGGGGTCGAGGAGGGGCAGCACTTGATAGGCCTGTGAACTGCTCTGAGTCTTTGATTGAGCCTGTAGTCTTAAAACTTCACAGTGTTTTCCAGTCTCTCCAGAGTTAGGTGGGACAGGATAGCTGTAGGGGCTGGAGTTGGGTGTTTCCCTTCCCCCAGGTCAATTAGGCTCTCAGCTTAATAGTTTGGCCTTGTTAAGATCAGAATGCTCTGACAGACTTAAAAATGTTTCCATTTCCCTCTCTCCCTGCTGGAAGCAGGTAGGGATTTTTCTCCCATGTTTACTGTGGGAATGTGATTGAGCTCCTGGAGGTATATCTGACAATACCATCAGCCCTACTCTGACTGGGTCCTCCTGGAGTTTGTAACTCCTAGACTTGTCTGCACAGGACCTCCAGCAAATTGTCGATTTTCTGTCTTGAAATGCCAGGCTCTTGTGTCCTGGCTCTGATTTCCATGGAGGTTTCTGCTTGCAATCTCTTCTCAGGTAAGCCAGAGCTCCCTGTATCTGCCTGTCTGTCTCTCCAATCTTGGGGCTCAGTTTGCTTGTGTCCTCCCCTCCTTTTTGGACCCAAGAAGATTTGTTGACTTTTCAGTCTGTTCAGCTTTTTATGTGTTAGGGTGGAATGGTGACTTTTAAGCTCCTTAAGAATCCATATAAGATATTTAAAACATCCATATAATTTAAAAGTGATAATAGATATCTCAATACCCTTCTCTGAGTTTCTTACCTTTTTTATTTTTTTTGGTCTGATTTTCTCTTTGTCTTACTGCTCTGCATTTTTAGGAAAATTTCTTTAATGTTTTCCTCTAACTATTCTGTTGAGTTTTTCATTTATGCTCTTATATTTTGAATTTTCATAAAATTTTTTATGAAAAAAATTAAAAATTGCTCTTTTTTCCCTTCTGCATAGTGCACTTTTTTTTCAGGGTGTACTATTTTATTTTATCTCTGAGGTCATTAATTATATATATATTTTAACTTTTCCTTAAAAAATATGTTAGTTCTTTCCCTTAGTAGTTTGTTTTGGAGTCTGGTTTTCATATTAATTCTTCCCTTGGATATTTGGTGATTGTTGTATGCTTATAATCAAGAACAGACAAGTGAAGTGTTTGAAGGCTCTGTATGTAGTGGGTCTTAGGAACAGCAAGCCTCTATACTAAGTGACACGGCTCTCATTGCCTTGGACTGCTTCCTTTTGGAAGGAAGATCCCCTTCCTGCGGGATTTCTCAGATACTCTAGAGGAGTCTCAGCCAGTCTTCTGCCTGAAGAGTATATACCTGATAGCACGTGGGAGAGCCAAACAGGGCAGGTAGGCTGGGGGTCTCGGTAGCCCAGTGTGTAGAATTTCACTTACTGCCGCTGTTTCCCCCAGCCATTTCTCATGATGTGTTGCTGCCTGGTGGGCTGCAGGTCAGAGAACCCTGTTTTATTCTGTCCCAAGTAAAGACATCCAGGCTTTTCCTGTATATAAATTGGAACTTCTGGATTTTCCTTCTGCTGGCTAAGGATTATATCTTCTTGGGTCTTCTAAGTCAAATACCGCTTATGTCAACCTTTTAGCTTCCAAATTTTTGTGGCTGTTAACTTTTCTGTTATTTTGCCTTTGTGAATTTAGGCTCTGTTCTCTCCTTTCCCAGCAGTTTCAGAATAACAATATGATATCAAAATAACAATATGATTATTAAAAAAATATTTAAAATATTTTGTGGGTCTTTTCATCCTTAGGATAATCTCATGAGGAATGTCCTGTTAAATTGCTGGGTTTAAAGTCGCTTGAAATAACTCATTTTGGTGGCTGTGCTGTCTTTGCTTCATTTTACTTTTGATTTCTAGGGATTGTTCTTTTTTAATGTAATTTTGTTTCATAATTATGCATAGTTTCAAATTCAAAGCTACAAAATGAAGTACAGTTAGTGAAATCTAGCTTTTGTCCCTGCCCCCTCTACCTCGTATCCCTCTGTCACCCTGTAGGTGACTGTGGTCTGTAGAATAGAGGCGTCCTTGCCATCCGCCCCTCGCCCTCTTGTTCTCATTTATTTTCCTCATCCTTCTCCCTACCTCCTGACATGACCACCTCCTTTCACTGCTAGACTATAAGCTTCAGAATAGGTACAAAATAGGTACACTTCTCACTGCCCATTTAGGGCCACTCAGAGGGGTATTTGTGATAGTTTTCTTCCATATTTGAGCATAGGTTAGCAGAATGGTTTATTTTTAAAAATTAGTATTATTTGCTCAACACTATTATTTCACCTCAACACATATTAATTATACCTTTAGTGCCATTTAAAATCACACGAGCAATGTGATACAGTAGATAGAAAAGCAACAAGGAATCCGGGGCCCCTGCCCTCTGAGCTGTGCTCTATTCCTGTAAGTGGGTAACTGAGGAGTAGACGACCTGTGGCACGTGCTGCTGTGTCTGGAGGCCCCAGGTGCCATGATGTCTTGTTCAACAACCTGGGCAGGACCCAAGGGAGTGTTCTGCAGCAGGAGGAGGTGCTCCAGCCTTAGAGGGGACTGTACTGTGTTTACAGTCAGTTGTGCTAGAACATGACATGCGTTCCTAAAAAGCACTACAACCTGCAAAATTGTTCACTGAAAACATACAGTTTATGGCCATATTGGGTTTGGGGTACAGTACTCAAAGCCCTTGTCAATAATGCATTAAAGGGAACACAATAAAGCAGTAACATTTTTTGCACATGTTAAATGGGTGAAGAAATACATAAATCCTGAAATGAATGTGACACATTACCTTGAAAAGACCTGATGTTTGCTTATAGAAGTGGGCATTAAGAGGGCTGCATCCTGTGCATTCATCTGGGCACGGTGTCCTGTGTCTGCCTGTTGTTCCTCATGGACGAAATTGTAGGGCGAAATGGTTGTCCTCAGATCGTTCCCTAATGCCAACATAAAAGACTTTCAAACCTGTAGAAAATTTTTGAGTTTATTGGAGCCAAACTGATGACAGTTGCTGGGAAGCAACATCTCAATGGATTGAGAATGATAGTATTGCTCCTTACTTTATACATGACAGTCAAAGGAGGAGGCGTAAGGGGGTTACATGAAATTCACTGGGGATGCACTAGGGAGGCAGAAGAAAGCCAAGCGGGGAAACCTCTGGAATTGGGTAAAAAGATAAAATGGATGGACATAGGTGGGTACAGTTAACAATGACCATTTCTAGCACAAATAGATAGTATGTGAGAGAACCTGATAACAATGGGGGGTCCTGTGGTCTCCTGCTCTGGTGAGAGGCTGTACCCTGAGGGGTCTGGGAAGGGGATTACGCTGACTTTCCAAAGGCCTGTTATAGATTCAAAAAGACAGTAGATAGGCCCCAGTAAGGTAAAGACTGACCTTTGTCAGAGAAGATGCTGGCCTAGGACCTGACTACCTGCCATGACTTGCTTTTAGTTGGGAAATTTTCATTTCAGACCATCCCATGTAGTTACTTCAGGTCTCTTGAGTTGGTTAGACTGCCATGCAGGTCTCTCCTGAGCTTGTCAGGTTGAGTATGTAGCCCCTTTTTTGTCCACACTAATAATCATGTAAGAACAATTTATGTTTAAGTAGATGGTGAGCTAAAATGGCTATATTTTTCTCTTTCCTCTTTAGATGATATGCCAATAGGAACTGCTGGCAGACGAGCTTCAAATGAGTTCTTGGTGTGTGGAGGGTATGTTTACATATAATGAACTAAAAGTTTTTTTTTTATATTTTTGATTTTTTTGTGAGTAAAGTTAAAGAACTTTGTGTGTTCTTGATTGTGAAATTATTTTGTTTCTCAACTGATCATTTTTTAAAAAAATTTATGGTAAACACACATAAAATCTGCTGCCTTAACCATTTTTAAGTTTACAGTTCAGTCAAGTATATTCAATGCTGTGCAAAAGATCTCCAGAACAATTTCATCTTCAAAACTGAAACTCAGTCTCATTGTGTAACAATACCCCACATTTCTCTTCCCGTAGGCACTGGTAACCACCATTCTACTTTCTATTTCCATGAGCACGACTGCTTTATAGAACCTCATATAAATGGAATCGTACAATATTTGTCTTTTTGTGACTGGCTTAGTTCAGTCAGTACAGTGTTCTCAAGGTTTGTCCATGTTGCAGCATGTCTCAGAATTTTCTTTTCAAGGCCAAATAATACTCCATTGTATGGATATACCACTTTTGTTTATCTCTTCATCTGTCGGTAGATAGTTAGAATGCTTCTGCCTCTAGGCTATTGTGAGTAATGTTGCTATGAATGTGAATGTGCAAATATCTATCTGTTCAAGACCCTGCTTTTAGTTAGTTCTTTTGGATATATACTCAAAAGTGGGGCTGGTAGATCATATGATAATTCTATTTTTAATTTTTTAGGAGATACCATACAATTTTCCATAGTAGATGCACCATTTTATATTCCTACCAACAGTGTACAAGGGTTCCAATTTCTCTACAACCTTGCAAACATTTGTTATTCTGTTTTTTTTTAAAATAATAGCCATTTTTAATAAAGATTTATTTATTTGCTTTTAGAGAGGGGGAAGGGAAGGAGAAGGAGAGAGAGAAACATCAATGTGCAAGAGATACTACGTCGATCGGTTGCCCCTTGCATGCCTGTAATTGGGCACCTTGCCTGCAACCCAGGCATGTGCCCTGACTGGAAATTGAACTGGAGACCTTTCAGTTCTCAAGCCAGTGTTCAGTCCACTGAGCTACACCAGCCAGGGCAATAATAGCCATTTTTTAATAGCCATCTTAATGGGTGGGAGATGATACCTCATTGTTGTTGTGATTTGCATTTCTCTAATTATCAGTGGCTTTGAACATCTTTTCATATACTTGCTGGCCATTTGTATATCATCTTCAGGCAAAATTGTATATTCAAGTCTTTTGCCTATTTTTTAATCAGGTTATTTTTTTGTTGTTGGGTTGTAGGAGTTCTTTATATGTATTAGGTCTTAACCCTTTATCAAATATGCAGTTTACAAATATTTTCTCCCATTTGCTATAACTGTCTTTTCATTCTATTGAGGCATCCTTTGAGCACAGATGTTTTAAAATTTGATGTAGTCCCATTTGTCTGTTTTTTTTTTTTTTTTTGGTTTGGTTACTTGTGTTTTTGGTATCCATATCCAAGAATCATTGCCTAATTCAGTGATTAGGCATGAAGATTTTCTCTTATGTTTTCTTCTAGGAGATAAGACTTTTGAGTCTTATGTTTAGATTTTTAATTTATTTTTAGTTAACTTTTTAATATGATGTAAGGTAAAGCTCCAACTTCATTCTTTTCCATATTGATATCTAGTTTTTCCAGCAACATTCGCTGAAGAGACTGCCCTTTTTGTATTGGGTGGAGTTGGCACCCTTGTTGAAGATGCAAGACTTTGTGTCTGGGATGTCTGTTTCATTGGTCTCTAAGTCTCTCTCTATGCCAGTACCACACTGTTTTGATTATTGTAGCTTAGTAATATTTTTTGAAATCAGGACATGTGACACTTCCAATTTTGTTCTTCATTTCCAAGATTGTTTTTACTGTTCAGGGCCCCCTGATTTCACATGATTTTTAGGATAGATTTTTTTTTTTAGCCTAAAAAAATGCCATTGGGATTTTGATAGGGATTACACTTTGGGCAATACTGACATCTTAACAATGTTAAGTCTTTCAATCTATGAGTATGGGATGTCTTTAATTTCTTTCAGCAGTGTTTTGTAGTTTTCAACATACAAATCTTTCACCTTCTTGGTTAGATTTATTTCTAGATATTTTATTCTTTTTGATACTATTGTAAATAGGATTGTTTTCTTAATTTCCTTTTTGTATTCATTGTTAGTGTGTGGAAACACAACTGATTTCTGTGTGTTGATTTTACACTACAACTTTGCTAAATTTGTGAACTGTTAAAAATGGTTTTATATATATTATGTATTTTTTGTGTATGAAAAATCTTTCTACATTTAAGATCATGTTATATGTGGATACAGATAATTTCATTTCTTCCTTCTAATTTGAATGCCTTTTATTTCTTTTTCTTACCTAATTGTACTTCCTAGGAATTCTATGTTGAATAGAAGTGGTGAGAATGGGCATTCTTTTTTTTTTATTTTATTTATTTATCTTTAGAGGGGAAGGAAAGGAGAGAAGGAGAGAATTATCAATGTGTGGTTGCCTCTTGTGTGTCCCCTGCTGAGAACTGGCCTGCAACCCAGGCTTGTGCCCTAACTGGGAATCGAACCACGATCCTTTGGTTCACAGGCCTGCACTCAGTCCACTGAGCTACACCAGCCAGGAGAATGGGCATTCTTGTCTTATTCTGGATGATAGAGGAAAGACTTTCCAAGTTTTCCCTATTGTGTTTGATGTTAGCTGTGGGCTTTTCATAGTTGGCTTTTACTCTGTTAAGATAATTTCCTTCTATTCCTAGTTTGTTGGATGTTTTTATTGTGAAAAGGTATTGGATTTTGTCAAGTGCTTTTTTTGAATCAGTTGAGGTGATTGTGTGGTTTTTATCCTTCATTTTGTTAATGTGGTGTTAGAAGTCCCATTTGGCCATGGTGTATGAGCCTTTTAATGTGCTGTTGAATTTGGTTTGCTAGTATTTTTTTTTAAGGATTTTTACATCAAATTTCATTTGGGGATATTGTTCTGTAGTTTCCATTTCTTGTAGTGTCTATGTCTGGTTTTGAAATTGGGTAATGCTGAACTCTTGGGAGTGTAAATGGGCTTGACACTGCCCCTTTTTAACCTTTGGAGGAGTTTGAGGAGTGTTGGTGTTAATTATTTAAATGTTTGGTATAAATCACCATGATCTAGTTTTGATAGGTTGTGTGTTTGTAGGAATTTATCCATTCTTCTAGGTTATCCAATTTGTTGGTAATCAGTTGCTTTTACTCATTTCTTATCTGTGGCATTAGTTGTAATGTCCCTTTGAAACCAGAAAAATCAGCATTCATGCTGCCTCTCACTACCAGAACCAATGAATAGAGACAAGGATTGAATCTTAATGGGTGTTTTATTCAGATGCTGGCAGTCTGAGAAGACAGCTGGTTATGTACTCTTAAAAACTGTGTCCCATCTCATTTCAAGCTGATCTTTTTATAAGGAGAAGAAAGAGTGGGTAAGGGGTTTAAGAAAAGATTAATTGGATAGAGGGATAGGGAAGGGGTTTAAGAAAAGATTAATTGGATAGAAGGGTAGGTAAAAAGCTTGGGGAAAAGGTTAATTGGATAAGAGTTGCAGTCTGGCAGTGATTTTTCTATTACTTCTTCATCTGTTGATCAACAATTCTTTATCTGCATCTCTGGTGTTCCCTCCCTGGAACACAATGGCTCAGCTACCATCTCTATGCCTTGCAGACCCTCTGAGGTAGGAAGGTTGAATTGCTTGTCACTTCCTGGAGTCAGTCATTCCAGTTCCTGGAATGACAGCTTTTCACATGCATTAGTCACTTAGGGTGTAAACTATGGCTAAAATCTTTAACCCTTAAATTCCCCTGTTACCTTTTTTCATTTTTTATTTTGACTGTTCTCCCTTTTTTTCTTAGTTAATCTGTTACAGAAAATCGAAAGGACCAGACACCGGAGGGGTTCAAGAGCACCATCCTTTATTCACGCGTGGTCCCAGAGGAGCCTAATTCCAAATTCTGGGCCCCGAACAAAGGGGTTACAAAGCTTATATACTCTGTCTCTTCCGGGCTACGTGACAGAAGTGAGATACAGAAGCAGAATGCAGAGGAATGCAGGGCTTAATTCAGATTTCTTTATTTGGTTAGTCAGCACTCTATGTTTTGACTGGTGCCATTAACACCTTATCTCCTGGCTGGCTCGCTGGCTGGCCTTGCCTTTGAACTGGGGGAGGGGGGACCCTGTGCTAAGGCCTACTGGGTTTAGGTCGTTTCCCTATATCAAATCTAGCTGAAGTTTTGCCAATTTAGTTGAATTTCTAAAAATACCAACTTTTAAATTCTTTGATTTTTTATATTGTTTTTCTATTTTCTCAATTTTGTTTATCTCTGCTCTAATTTTTATATTTTCTTCATTCTACTAGCTTTGGATTGAGTTTGTTCTTTTTCTAGTTCTTTGAGGGGTAAAGGTATGTTGTTTTGAGAACATTATTTTTTAATGTGGGTGTTGATAACTTTTATTTTTGTTCTACTTTCACTGTATCCCATAAGTTTCGATATGTTGTCTTTTCATTTTCATTGTTAAGATATTTTCTGGTTTCTTTGTGATTTCTTCTTTGACCTATTGGTTGTTTAAGAGTGTGCTTTTTAATTTCTATGTATTTGTGGGTTTTTCTAGTTTTCCTTCTACTGTCGTTGATTTCTAGTTTGTATTCATTGTGATTGCAAAAGATACTTTTTATTATTTGAATTTTTAAAATTTGTCAGGAATTGTTTTGTGGCCTAACATGTCATCTGCCCTGGAGAATGTTTTGTGTGCACTTGAGAAGAATGCATTATTTTTCTGTTGGTGGGAGTGTTCTGTGTCTGTTAGATTCACTTGCCTGTGTTGTTCAAGCCTGTGGGTTTTTTATCTTTTGTCTGGTTGTTTTATCCATTATGGAAAGTGGGGTACTTGAAGTATCCAATTATTACTGTAGAATTGTCTATTTCTTCCTTTAGATCTGTCAATATTTGCTTTATATATTTGGGAGTGGTGATGTTTGGTGCATAAATATTTATAATTATAGTATCTTCCTAATTAATTGACGTTTTTATTATTATATAATGTCATTTTTGTCTCTTGTAACAGTGTTTGACTGAAAGTCTGTTTTTTCTGATATTATCAATACTATAGCCACCTCAGTTCTGTTTGGTTATCATTTGCATGGAATATCATTTTCCGTCCTTTTAGTCTAATAGGGAAAGATTTTTCATTGTCATTTGTTATTCTTCTTTGTCTTGTGGGTTTTTTGTCCCTCCCTGTCATTCTTACTACCTTCTTTAGTGTTGTGTTGATTCTTTTGTGGTGACATACCTTGATGCTCTTCTCATTTCTGTTGTGTACATTCCATAGTTGTATACGTCGTGGTTACCATTGTGATTACATAAAATATCTTGAAGTTATAACAACCTGTTTTGAACTGATAACTTCAATTGCATATAAAAACTCTGCTTCTACTGCGATTATAGGAGTACACTCCCCCCTTTATTGTTATTAATGTCACAGATTGCATCTTTATTGTGTGTCCATTTACATAGTTTTTTGGGGGGGGTTGTTGGTATTTTTGTCACTTAGATTCTCTACAAGAATTTAGGACATGCTGATCTCAATGGAGAGGGGAAAGAGTTGATGGCAGAACTACATAATGGCTCTGAAAGCTTCTGGTCTGTCACCAGTTTGTTGTTCTCTGCTTTGAGGACAGCATATCCCAAATAGGAGTAGGTCCAGAAGTAGGTCCAGAGACGTAGGGAATATTTTGGGAAACAAATCATACACTCTACCACAAGATATTAAGTGCAACTGAAAAAATAAATATAAAAATAATATTTAAGATTATGCTGTGTGAAAAATTAAAATAGTTTCCTGTAGATGAAACACTTATTCCTCGTGGGGCCATTAACTTAAGGTTTTGTATCTCCTTATACAAATTTGTATCTCCCTTAATATATTAGGAAAATATAATTCAGGATATAGAATTTTACTTTGTAGTACCTATTGAGGGAAATCTGTGTACATGTTGGTTGATGTTAACTAAAGCCCTTGAAAGTCTTGGCATCTGAGGCAGTGCTTTGGCTGCCTAGGCACAAATTTAGTCTGCTGTTTCAGGAAAGCACTGCTTAGGCTAGGAGCATAGGGTGAATTTGCAGCATCGTGTAAAAGATAGACACTTGTGAGCCACACTCGAATGGCTCTTTTCTTATCTTAGCTGTATTGGTAGTAATTTCAAAGTACTGTCTCCCTTTAGGTTTTCATTTCATCTGTCTTCTAAAAAGGTTTATAAAGTTGCACTTCTTGACATTATCAACTAGGTTGCTGACCTTTCTCCTCACTGAATGCCAGCTGTATAATACAAGCCTACTAGGTTACTCAGGAAAGCTTACCACAGGCCCTTGAAAACTCAGTAACAACCTCCTAATAGCGTTGGTGCATTTCAGCACTTCGAAGGAATTTTTTAAATAGGAAAAACAATAAAATGCAATAGGAAAAACTTCAAATTGAGACTAGGAATTTTGGACCATGTGGTAATTTATCAGTAAAATATGTAAAGCTAGAAGTTCCCCTCGTGTTTCAGTAATTTTTAGTGATGCCTCTATGCTAATAAAATACCTAACAGTTGCATTCGTTACATAGTTCTGCCCAAAGAGCTTAATAGTAAATTTAGTGTAGAGTAGTGGTAGTTTGTCCTGAGTGTCTTTATATTTACTTAAACAGTGTGATGCACTCTAGGGCACCCCTTGAGTAGCAGAGGCACCCTGGAGTACCTGATGCACAGTTTTGGAGCCAGGAGGATAAGCAAATTTTGTGAAGACTTGTTTTCTGCCTGTCTTTGAGGATAAGTTTTTAAAGTTTATTTATTTTATTTTTATAAAGATTAAATGTTTAAAAAAGATTTTAGTTATTTATTTTTAGAGAGGGGGAAGGGAGGGAGAAAGAGGAGGAGAGAAACATCAACGCGTGGTTGCTTCTCATACACCTCCCCCGCTGGGAACCTGGCCCACATACCTAGGCATGTGCCCTGACTGGAAATTGAACCAGTGGCCCTTTGATTCACAGGCTGGCACTCAGTCCACTGAGCCACACTAGCCAGAGCTAAGGATATAATTATGAATGATAATTATATATGATGCCTCAGTCCCCTTAAAAGTAGGCACCTTGGGGCCTCACACAGTTCTCCCAATCGCCATCAGGTGTCCCATTGTATTTTTCCTGAATGTCATCGATGGTCTGAAATCTTCCCTTTAAAATGTGATTTTAATTTTGGGAAAAGCCAGAAGTCGCAGGGTGCTAAACTGGGCCTGTAGAGGGACAGAGTCACCTGAATGATTTGATGTTTCACCAAAAACCTTTGCACAAGATGAGATGCATGAGTGGGCTCATTGTCATGATGAAGCTGTCAAACATCAGTTACCCATGCCTGTGGCCTTCTGAATCACCTGAATAGTTTCCAGAGAGAAATGTTCAGGCTTAATGCAAAATTCTATTTAGATTCATTGCTCTGTTTGCTCAGTCATTTTGAATGTGATGGCCACATGGTACACATGCTCACTCAATGTCACCTACTGCGTCCACTGACTAGTACAGTGAAGTTGTCATTGTTCATGCATGTGCATTCCCGCCTATTCTCTTTGGCTGCCAGGATACATTGATGCCATGTACACTGTTCTCATTATATTAACAATGGCTGGACCTTTTCCAGACAGGCCTCGTATTTCTAGGTTTTCACTTTTGATTTGCCGCCATTTTTTTTCTTGAGTTGCGTTTGCCTCCTTTCTCAGCTTCTCTTCCGAAAGTATAATTCTTGAACTTTTTTCACTAATAAGTGCATTTTCACTTAAAGAAACACTTCTCAGCGTTTCACTACCTATACAGCAGCCTTCAGTATGTGTAGGGAGTGGGATATCTATTCCTTGTGCATACAGACAAAAACGTAGATACAGGCATAGGAGTTAGGATATCAGAATCCTTTTATAAAGATTTTATTTATTTATTTTTAGAGAAGGGAAATAAGGGAAAAAGAGGGAGCGAAACATCAATGTGTGGTTGCCTCTTGCATGCATTTGCCCCCACTGAGGACCTGGCCCACAACCCGCATATGCCATGACCAGGAATTGAACCAGCGACCCTTTGGTTCATAGGCTGTTAATTCACTGAACCACGCCAGCCAGGGTCAAGATTTTTTAAAACAATTTTTGTTTTTTTTTTTATTTTTGTTGTTGTTATTCTCCGTCCCCACCTTTTGTTTTTAGTTTTAGGATATAAGAATTTTGATGGAGGCCAAATGTGTGCACAACACAGGATGCATTAATGTGAGTCATCTCTAGTGGATTCCTATGTTTGTGGCCTCTCTACAGACACTAGCCCCTTACTTACTGGATCTGTCACCTGCTTTTCACCTGAGGCTATGGGCTTGTATACCAGCCTAGGCAGTTACTTCTCTTTTGCTCCTCCTCCCTTAGCCACAGTCCTGTGAGCATGAGCTGACAGCTCTGGCTTGGCACTTGGAGGCAGAGATTGGGCTTCCTGGGAACTCTCGTTGCATAGATCCTTCCCTCTTCTCTCTGTCCTTGGTGTTACATTCCAGCTGTGTTACTGCCATTCTGATCACTTAACCCCTTGGGTTTTTTTTTCATGGAGTCTTTCTAAAATGAAGAGGGACAATTGGGAATCTGCTGTTGTAAAGGTTGTGAATTTGAAGACGCTGTCATGAAATCACCTCGTCTTTTATTTGTCCATTCGCATTTTTGTTTTCCCTCAGCATTTGTGAGAGTAGATAGAATGACATATGATTGTGTTACACTTTTGCCAGGCTGCTTAGTTTTCCTGGTATTCCATGTGGGCCAAAGATGACTTTTCACATAGAATCCTTGAACTACAGGACCTAGTGGAAGCGAGGACCAGCTGGAGACTCAGGGCTTACATAGACAGGCCTTCCCTCTCCTCATGTTGGGCAAGGGAGTTGCGTAATGGTTAAATATTGGTGTTAATGTAAAGCTAGACAGAAAAGTAACTGCTGTGGTCTTTGATAGCTGGAACTCTGGGGATTTGTCCAGGGAAGACTTTTTAGACTGAGCAAGGCTACTCAAAGGTGCTGTTCAGTAACTAAGACATTACAGAACCCCTGCCATGGCTGTTCACCTCCTGGTATGCTGGAAAGGGAGGAACCGGAGTTATTAGAGAAGCCAGTTGGTTGCTTGGAATTCCCTGAGACAGATGCCTTGAATTATGAGGTTGCTAAGTTTAGATCTTAATGTGTCTTTATACAGCTTCTTAATTTCCCTTTGGTGATTAACAGGAAGATTTTAGAACCTGACAGTGTGTAAGTTAAAAAAAATCCTAATTAAAAGATACTTAACGTCACTAATCATCAGAAAGATGCAAGTAGAAACCACAATGAGATAGCACCTGACACCCGTCAGAATGGCTATTATCAATAAATCAACAAACAACAAGTGCTGGCGAGGATGTGGTGAAAAGGAAACCTACATGCACTGTTAGTGGGAATGCAGACTGGTGCAGCCACTGTGGAGAACAGTATGGAGGTTTCTCAAAAAAATTAAAAATGGAACTACATTGTGACCCAGTGATTCCACTTCTGGGAATATATCTGAAGAAATCCAATCACTAATTCAAAAGAATATATGCACCCTTATGTTCATTGCAGCACTATTTATAATAGCCAAGATCTGGAAAGAGCCTAAGTGTCCATCAGTAGATGAGAGGATAAAACAGCTGTGGTACAGGCAGCTGCCTCACTTCTGGTCCTGCAGTTGCAACTCCAGCTGCAGGCATCGCGCTGCCTTAGTCTTCTCAGCCGCTCGCTTAATGGGTGGGGTCCCTCTGGCACATGAACTCCTGCCTCGCCACAGCTGTCTTCAGAGCCTTCAGGCCTCCCTGGTTTTCTCACCCAGCCCGACTCAGCCTGCGAAGATGGTGGACCTGCAGCAGCAGGTGCAGAAAGCCTGGCTGGCTGAGCAGGCAGAGCACTACAACCACATGGCTGCGGCCATGAAGAACATAACAGAGCTGAATGAGCCATTGTCCAATGAAGAAAGAAACCTGTCTGTGGCCTACAAGAATGTAGTTGGGGCACGCTTTTCTTCCTGGAGGGTCATTAGTAGCATTGAGCAGAAGACTTCTGCAGACGGCAATGAGAAGAAGATGGAGATGGTCCGTGCTCACTGTGAGAAAATAGAGAAGGAGTTGGAGGTGGTATGTCAGGATGTGCTGAGCCTGCTGGATAACGACCGGATGAAGAATTGCAGTGAGACCCAGTATGACAGCCAAGTGTTTTATCTGAAGATGTAAGGGGACTATTACCGCTACCTGGCTGAAGTAACCACTGGAGAGAAAAGGGCAACCGTCGTGGAATCACGTGAGAGTCCTATAGTGAAGCCCATGAGATCAGCAAGGAGCACATGCAGCCTACTCACCCCATGAGATTGGGCCTGACTCTTAACTACTCCGTTTTCTACTATGAGATTCAGAATGCCCCAGAGCAAGTGTGCCACTTGGTCAAGACTGCCTTTGACAGTGCCATTGCCAAGCTCGACATTCTCCATGAGGACTCCTGCAAGGACTCCACTCCCATCATACAGCTCTTCTGTGACAACCTAATGCTCTGGACAGGCGATCAGCAAGACAACGATGGTGGAGAAGGCAACAGTTAAGGCCCACCCCCCCACCCCTAGGTGGACTGGCGGTGCACGCTGATGCTACTATTGCAGTCTTTATTTTTTTCCCCATGAGTTGGGGGTCGGGTGCTGGAGGGAGAGGGAGGGATGACCTTTCTAGGGAGAAACCCATGATGTGTTTCATCTTTGATTGCCTCTTTGACATTTTTGCCAAAATATACCACTAGTGGAAAGTCAAGCTAGCTGTGCTGGTATTGGAATAGCAGCCTCACGCCCGCATATGGACTGTTCTGTAGATTAATGCAAGTGGAGCTGTCTGTCTTTAATTTAACTTATTGCTAGATAATAGGATCTTAAGATGAAAAGAAAACTTCAGGGGAATGGCCCTCATTTAGTAAGTTCTGTGGTTCCAGTAAGGATTTTTATGTACATATGCTCTCGTCTTAATTTCTATCTCATCTGTCTTAGCTGTGCATTTTTCTCAGGGTGTAATCTACCAGACATGGAAGAGTTTAAATCCCAAACTTGACAGACTAGGAGCATATGGTGTATTTATCCTTATGGTTTAGGCCCTGCTAGTTTTCTGAAGTTTCTGATTAGCTGCCACAGTATTAACATTAAATTGCAGTTTACAGTATTTCTACATTACAGCCATATGTAACCTCAAGCCATTGACTGTATTCTTCTTTGCTAGTTATTTTGGCTTCACATCCCTTTCCAGCCTTATCCAAGTTCTCTCTCTCTCTCCTAGTCCAAAGCCTTGCCTGAGGAGTATCAGAGCTACTTTAGGTTTTGGTTAATACATGCTTGGTGGATGGCTGTGGGGTTTTGTCTTTCTTTCCTCTTAACTTCAATCCACCACAAAAATTATTAACCACTTTAATAGAAACATTAAACACCACAAAAATAGAGAAAATTTAGGTCTGTATGCCATTTATTGTATTGATATTTTCAGAGAAGTCCTGATTCGTAAACTGCCACAGCTCCTTCCTCAGGGATCGCGCTGCTGCATCACTCCTCACTTGAGTCCTCCCCACTGCACCTTATCCTGGTGCCACTCGGTTGGCTGAAAAGCTGTTGGGTTGGAGAAGCTGGGTGGTCGTTTTGAGGAAGTCTGTGGTGCAGTGTGTGAAAATTTAGGTGCCAGAAGCTGACTGGTAGAACAACCCAAATGGAAGAGCTCCATCCATAGACATCCTTTCTGATTAGGGAGCCTTTCATGTCAGCTTTTCCTCCCTGAAAACACTTCTCCCAGTTGTTCCAGGAAAACCAACTAAAATCGTTATCAGATAGTAAATATTCCTGTTTGACCAAAACTTTTTCTGTATAGATTTTTATCTTTAACAAATGCATAGAAGTCAGAGATTAATTTCTTGTGCAGTTATTGCATGTGTTAGAATTGAAGGAAACCACATTGCTATTTTCACAAATTTGTCTTCAGTTAGCCTTAGTCCTTCATTCTCGTTTTCGATAACTCTGTGTGAAAACATGACCTGTTGTATGTGTGGTCAGCCTTTTTTATAAGGTCAGTAACAGTGTGAACTCCCAAGATAGGTAATGACACCAGACTTGTTTTCTTGGTCTTGTTTAGGCAAGGAGAAGTGTAAGTGATGATTGAGGAAAGCCGACACTTGCTTTTTACTAATATCAAAATTGAGCTTACAGTTACAAAATGAACACAGGATCCAGGTTACAGTGAAGATAGAATGGTAATGATACTCTCTAACATTGCACTGTTTACCCAGTCCTTAGAAAGTCTTCTAAGGACTTTCCTTAGAAGATCTCCTTCCTATGCTAGAGCGGAAGTCCCAATTAACCAGACCCAACCAGAAGAACCAATAGAAGAAAGCTTTACAGCTCTTTTGCCATTACAGGGCCCTAAAGTCAATGCCAGGGAAGGGGGAAGATTGCAGGGGTGTGTGGGGGGTCTTTCCTTAATTTATCTTCACATCCAGTGAGAAGTATTGTGTCCTTGTATTGTTTGGAAATGTTTTACTGGAATTACAAAACCTACAAATTTTTTAAAAAATTTCAGCTTTGGCTCTGGCTGCTTTTTAGACTAATGCAAGATAAAATCATACCTGAGGGCTAAAAATGAAGAGGGAATGGTAGACTTGATATTTAAGCAGCTTGAATGGTTCCTTTTCTTTTTTTTATTTTTAAAGAAATGCACTTGCCTATGATACTGACTCTCTGGTGAAATGATTACTCCTCCATTACTCTATTGATAGAATATTGTACATGCTAGTGTTTTATTTCTATACAGTAGCTTGAAATTTATTAACTTATACTGTAGGTGTTATGTATTCCTATGATAAAAAAGTCAAGCCTTCAAAATTTTTAAGGTTTTTTAAATTTAATTTTTCCTTTTGAGGGTAAAGTTTACTCTACCAAATAGTGATTGTAACAAATTGATTGATCTATTTTGAATGTTGCTATAGTGGCATGCAGTTATTTTTTTTTAAAAAGGCAGGTGGGGGGAGCAGAAGAAACACCAGTGTTAGTTTAATCTTAATGTCCGGTGCTTGTCATGGTGAAATTATAACTATTACAGTGTAGGAGAACATTGACTATGTTCTCTGAATGAGCCGTTGTGCTTTTTGTCATGTTATGCAGTGAACTATTTTTAAGGTTGAATCAGTGATTATTTTTCCAACTCCATGTTTCTCTAAGGAATTATTTCACACATGAACCATTCTTAGCAGTTTTCCTTAGTGATGGAATATCATGAATGTGAGTCATTATGTAGCTGTTGTACATTGAGCAAATAAACTTACAGATCTGGGGAAAAAAACAGCTGTGGTACATTTACACAGTGGAATACTATGTGGCTATAAAAAAGAAAGAAATCTTACATTTTGCAATAGCATGGATGGACTTGGGGAGTATTGTGCTAAGTGAAACAAGCTAGCCAGTGAAAGACAAATACCATATGATCTCACTTATAGGTGAAATCTAATGAACAAAATAGAAACAGGCTAATAGATACAGAGAATAGGCTGGCAGCTGTCAAAGGGTTGGGGATTGAGGGCTGGGTGACAAGGGTGATGGGATTAAGCAGAAGAAAAAACAAATCCTCATAGACACAGACAACAGTATGGTGATTACCAGAGGGAAAGGAGGGTGGGGACAGTCAGAACAGGGTAAAGGGGAGCTAAATGGTGCCAGGAGGAGACTTGACTTTGGGTGATGATCATACAAGATGATATATTATTGAACTGCACACTTGACACCAATAATAATTTTATTAACCAATGTCACCCCAATAAATTAAGTTAAAATATTTAAAAATAAAAATTTCCAGATGTACTTGCGTCACCAGCTCATTATGTACTTACTAAGCTGAGACAGTAGAAAGATGGTATTTGTTCATTCACCTGCTGCTCCTCAGTGACTGGGTTGGTTATTCTGTTCTTGAGCAACTCGGACTGTCAGCCTGTATGTGCACTGGGTTGCAGGCTCCAGAGTGGCTTAGTGAAGTCTTGTAAAGCTGTTTAGTTTTGAGAAGCAGAAGTGTTTTGTTTCACTTTTAGGTTATAGGTAAACTTTGCAGTCAGGTGTATAGATATTAAAAATGTAAATAAATCATTGTATTTAAGAGATAATAGAATGAAGTAGTGAAAAATAGAGCTATTTTGAGTGGTGTATCAGTCAGGAATTCCACTTGACTATAAACAACAGGGTCCTGGCTGTAGTGTCGTTGAACATCAAAGCTTTTGTTTTCGTACATGAAGAGAAGTCAAGATAAGTAGTTGTTGCCTTTTCTGTGGCTCAAGGAAGTTTTCTTTAATTTTTTTTGCTTTTTCTTTGTGGTTCCAAGATAGCTGCTGAAGCTTCAGCAAACATGCCCACATTTCAGGTAGGAGGAAGAGTGGATAAAAGACTTACCCTTAGTGTCCAGCCCGCGGGCCGTGTGCAGCCCAGGATGGCTATGTATGTGCCCCAACACAAAATTGTAAATTTACTTAAAACCTTTTTTTGCTCAATTTTTTTTAGTGTTTGTGTATTTAATGTGCAACCCCACACAACTTTTCCTCTTCTAGTGTGGCCCAGAGACGCCAAAAGGTTGGACACCCTGGCCTTACATCTTACTGACCAAGAAAGGCCTCTGATTACTCAGGGTTACAAGGAAGTCTAGGATATGTCATAATTTAACTGGGAAAATTACTACCTTCCATAAAATTTGAGTTCTAATAGTAAGGGAGAATGGATGAGTGGCTAAAAGCAACTAACATCTCTGCTACAGGTGAAATTTTCTTTCGATTTAAATATAAAAAACTCTAATGGTTAAAAAAGTTCTAAAGTGACACTGTAATAGATAAGCATAGTTTTGTTTAGATAACTATATGATCTCTTTATATCTGTAATGTAATTGGGAGAAAGTGGGAGATTCATGTGGCTTTTTTAGAACTATAAAGGGCAGAAGAATGAAATAAGTCATCTTTGTTAAGGCCTTGTATTGTTCCTGATGTTTCAAGGTATGTTGTAAATTGAATTGAAAGTAATCTAAAGACATACTATTTCTGAATTTATGAAAACCAAGGAAAGAGACTGTTAAGAAATCAAATATTAACATTTAGAAATTTGGAGCTCAAATCAGTTCTGCTTTGAGAATTACACAGTGTACTTTCTATCTTCATAAAGTCAGGGTTCCTCGGGGATGCGTGCTGCATTCATAACTTCTATAAACAGTCTGGTTATCTTTGCTCCTGACGTTCCTGTTCATTTACCCTGCCTATTTTCCTAGAAACACTATTTTTCTCTCACATAATAATTAATAGCGGAATGGGAGTGGATGAAACTGAGTTTTGCCTACCTACTTTTCTTGTTACAGAGGAATGTTTTGCCAGTTCTTGTTATAATTCTTAGTCCTCATATGAGTGCCAGGAGAGTTCTTTAAATGAAAATGAGATTTTTTTTTTGCTTTATATATTTTTGTAAGATGGTCATTTTCTAATTACATACAGAAGTGATTGTTTGGTGTCCTCTAAAATTTCCTCTAAGTGTCACCAATGGTTCAAATGAAAGAAAAATGGTCTCACTTGGATTTCTTTCTTTTTCGACAAATTATGGTTGCAGGCAGTGTCTGCCTACTGTGTCACCTCACAGTGAAACAGCACCAATTCCAGTTCCTACTCAGATAAAGAATTATCAGCGCATAGAGCAGAATCTCACATCTACTGCCAGCTCTGGCACAAATCCACATGGTTCTCCCAGGTAAGCTGGCATTTTAAAACTTTCTAATTTTTCTTCTATTAAAAATTTTGGGGGTTCAGGTCAAGATGGTGATGTGGGTAAACACAGTATTTGGAACCTTCCATGAACTACTTCAAAATTACAACTAAACTACTAAACAGCCATTGTTCAGAACAACCTGAAAATGTAGTTTAACAATGATGGGAAACTGCTGGCACCTTAAAATGCATCACGTTAGTGGCACTTGACTGCGCTGTTACTCTCAATGTTCTTTACCATCACACACTTGCCGTGCCAAGGAATTAAAGCAACAGTAAAAACTACTGTTTTTCTTTGAAAATCTTCAGTAAATGCTGTCATAAATCACTTTTGTTGCACATTGGAGTAGTTGTTTTAAGGAAAAGCACTTGTAACATTGTTTTAGTGGCAAGCTCAATGAGTTACTTTTTTTGTGGAACACCATTTTTACTTGAAAGAACAAAACTATGATTATGAGTAATTGGCAGCCATTTTGTAAAAAATGAACTAAGTCTATCACGTGAGAGAAAACAAGTGACGTAGCCCGGACTGGTATAGCTTAGTGGGTTGGGTGTTGTCCTGCAGACCAAAAGGTCTCTGGTTCTACTCCTGGTTGAGGCATATGCCTGGGTTGTGGGCTGGTCTCTGGTCAAGGCACACGTAAGAGGCAATTGACTGATGTTTCTCTCCCTTTCTCTCCCTCATTCCCTCTCTCTAAAAATAAGTTAAAATTTTTTTTAAAAAAGGAGAAGAAAACAAGTTACATTAATATCAGCTCTTGGGTAAAAATTAGAATTTTGGAAAACTTCCATTCACCACTGTAAACTTTACAGCTTCTGTTATGTATTGACAGCCATTTCTGTTGACTGGTGGTATTTTGATATGAATGTGACTTTTTGATATTGTATAATGTGTCAACATTTGGAATATCTGCATAACTCAGTCAACCAATATTTTCCAAATGACCACATTTAAAAGTACCCATGCATGCAAGACTTCTGGCCAAGATGGAGGCGTAGGTAGACACACTGTTCCTCCTTGCGCGACCAAAATAAGAACAACAATAATTTAGAAACAAAGTAACAACCAGAACTGACAGAAAATTGAACTGTAAGGAAGTCAGACAACCAAGGAGATAAAATAGATACATTCATCCAGACTGGTAAGCGGGGTGGAGTCAGGCGGCTGAGCAGAGACAGGTCAGGGCACAAAAAGCAGTGGCACCTGGCATGAGAAGCACCTCTGGCGTGCAGGCGTCAGCTAGCAGACCCAGCCAGGCAGCGATTGTGAAGGATGGCACAGTGCACAGGGCAGCTGACCAGGCAGGCGGTCCCACATTCACGTGCAAATAACTGGTGAGCGAGACAGACCGTGCAACCCAGGACCCCAGTGCCAGGAAATAAAGCCTGAAAACACCCATTGAAAATACCTGTGGGGGTTGAGGCCCAGGGAGTGACACCCAGCCTCACAGGAGAGACCCACAGGGTTCCAGGATATACACAAACCCACCCACTGGGAATCAGCACTAGAAAGGCCCAGTTTGCTTAGGGGGAAGTGGCAGAGGGGACTGAGATTTGACAGAGAGGGGAAAACACCATTGATCCCTCTCGGACCCCACCACCACACACAGTGTCACAACCTACCAACTGGGTTGCCCCGCCCTGGTGAACACCTAGGGCTCCTCCCCTCATATGTAACAGGTATGACACAACCCCCCAAAAAAAGTCCCAAACAAAGGAACAGATCAAAGCTCCAGAGCAAGTACAACTAAGTCACCAAGAGATAGGCAACTATCAGATGAACAGTTCAAAGCACTGGTGATCAGAATGCTCACAGAATTGGTTGATTTTGGTCACAAATTAGATGAAAAAATGAAGGCTACACTAAGTGAAATGAAGGAAAATGCACAGGGAA
>PVKM010003749.1:40000-55743 GCA_004027735.1 Carollia perspicillata | reverse complement strand
AAGAGCAGCTAAAACACAGTTTTAACGACTATGCACGTAAGCATGTACCATTCGTTAGAGTGGTTTACAAATTGGTTCAGGTAACAGAGCACCAGGAGGACAGGAAATTATTAAGTAGAAATAATAAGGTAAGTATATTGGCTGTAACACAAAATTGCAACCGCGAGCATATGTTGTTTAAGGGAAAGAAAGAAAATCAAAAGAGATGGTGTGATGTATGTGAAGGTAGAACAGATAATGTTTCAAGGAAGAAGCTGTGAAAAGCCACTGATGGGTCAAGGAAGATGAAGACAAGTGAAACCCCCCCGACTTAGCAATTAGGGGGCTGTTTGCAAGGGGAAACTGTTGGGAGCAGTTTCGCTTGAGGGGTGGGGGCAAAGTCAGATTGTAACGGGTTCGTGACAAGTAGAAAGATGCTGAGGAACAGCACATGAGTGACTTTTCTGAGAAACCAGACTGTGCGTGGGAGAAAGGAACGGGACGAGTAGAGCGGAACGTCAGTCCGAGGGCGCCTCCGCCAGTGCGGGCACAGGCGTGCATTCTTTCATTAACTGACTTACGACGATATCGAGTGCCCGACACATGCCGGGTAGTGTTCTAAGATGAGGTAACTGAGAAGCGAGCAAAACAAAATCATTGCTCACATCTCCATGGTGGAAGACAGATAGATAAAAGCAACACAACACACACTATCAGACAGTAACAAAGGGTATGCAGGCAACTGAAAGAGTTATGTGAACGAGAGTCATCGGTGGTGACGCAGGTCGACTTTCAGGGACACGCTCACTGGGATGGCATTCCAGGCACAAGGCATGGGGAACTTCACAGCACTGCCTACGTCTGAGGAAACTACAGGTAGTCCCAGAGCCGTTCCATCTGCCTACATCACTCTTTCCCCAGATAAACATGGGGAAGTCCTTCATCTCTTGGCTCACATGTCATCTTCCCAGTAAGGCCTTCCCGATCACCCCATTTAAAGTCTCTAGGTCTCTTCAAATAGTGCTTCCCACTACCCTGCTTCAGTGCCCTTTCCGAAAACTCCACGGCACTTACTTCGTCTGATGTACTGTATATTTCACTTGTTTGTTTTTCCTATACACCCATGCCCTCCTCCCCCACAGGGATTTGCTTGTTTTCGGTTCACTGCTGTACCCTGGCTCCTGGAGCAGGGCCGGGCGCATAGCAGTTCAGTAAATATTACTAAATGAATAATGAGGTAATGCACATGTATAGTACATTGCCCACGGTGGGCATCCAATGCATTTTAGTCACTAAAGACGACCTATCAAATTAAGCTGTTATGTATTAAAATGCCTGAATATATTAACACAACTTCCTAAGTGTCTGAAAGTGTGGTACCTACTCTGGCAGAAGTTTCTTTATTGGAAAATGAATTCTAAATGGATTCTAGTTAGTAATACAGAGAACAGGAATTCGGTCTTACAATACTAGGGATAAACAGGTCCTTTCAAATCAAGATTTTGAAAGCATGTTTCATGCTGACGCTTATTTTATCTGGAAAGTAACCTCATTCCGACAGCCTCAGATTTAGCCCCTCTGGCTCATATATGCCCATGGATGGAGTGCAGACATTTGGATGTTCATTCATCTGAATAATGTCACTAGTTAAAAACTTCCATTATTACTAATAAAAATAGCAACTGTACTTATATTGTGCTATGAAATTCTAAACTGTTTCACAATAATTAATTAGTAAATGACATGACAAACGCTATCTACATACTCTCATTTTAATAAGCCATCATGTACTAGGACTTAATAGGAATGAAATCAGCCCAGATCTTGGCTAATTAGAGAACATTTCTGTATTAGAACACAGTACTGAAAACTCGGTAACGATTTCCAGTGGACAAGTTTTCACACTATGATCTAACAAAAATCTTACAGCTATTTCAAGTGCTAGAAACACAAATTTGTGACTTAATACTTCTGCCTTGGAGCGTGTCTTTATTTTTTAATGAGCAGTAAAGGTCCAATTTAAAGCAGACTGTGTCAACCGATTAGTTCGAAGTTCAGGGTTCTGTCACACGTGTGTGTATAGCAGACGGAAAGTTAAATGCAGGGAACAAATGCAGTGTTTTAGAACTTTTTTTAAGTTGAAATATCTATCTGAAGACTTTGACCTAATGGATACCAAATGAACTATTTATGAAAGCAGCTCCTTTTCTTTCTTTCTTCTTTTTTGTGACAAACATTTAAATAATCTATATTTGTAGCATGATATCTTGGAGATTACTTTACTATCAATATATAGCAGTAATAACCTGGTAGATAGCACTACCTGCGAAAGGCCCATCCCATCTGCTATTCTTGCTGAAAGCTTTTCATGCACCAGTAAACTCAGTAAATATCAGAAGATAAAGCATAAGCCCACCACGCCACGGATTTACTCCTAATGTCTCCTCAAAGTGCAGCCCGATGCAACGATTACAAATGATTTTCTTCTAATGTCATTTTACATAACCCTTTTTTCTGCATGAGTAGTTAGCACAGAATGAATGAATGAATGCCATTAAAACAGTTAATCATTATCTGGGACACTGGCCTTACTCCCTTCCCTACTAGGAATCTCCATGACAAAGGCCAAGAGATCAAACTGCCAGAGCTGCCTCAGTGCCCTATTTCTAACAGTAATTTTTTATGCAAATGAACCTGCTGGGCATCTCCCTGTGTGACCTTGAGATGCCCTTATATAAACTGACTTTGATCCAATGAGGACTTGCATCTTGTTGGAGCTCTTTACTATATAGGATGCACAATCAATTCCACTAATTAAGGGCATTTTCTACTCTCATGACTACAAAATGGACTTATTTTTAATAATCAGACATATACGTTTAGAGACTAGACTATATGCTATTCTTTGTTAATCCAATGTGTTCTATGAATACATATTAAGAAGTATGTCGAGTACTAGATGTATATATTATATATTCACCACCAAACACAACATTGAGTAAAGCACTGAGCTTAACTCCAGTCTTTCTGAATAAGAACATCTCTAAAGCCACACACTTTTCATGCCTGACCACCTTATTCTTTCAAAGTTTTTCCAATCAACTTATTCTTCCAATAAACTCATGAAAAACACAAGCCTCACATCAATATCCATGTATTTGAAAAAAAAACAAAACCTAACCCAAGTAATCAAACAGAATTTCCCAAGAAGATGCTACCACAAACCAAAACTTGCCGTCACAGTCAAGGACCATCAACTGAAGAAGGGACCTAATGGTATGATTCACAACACTTGACATATTTGAGCTGAACAAAGGTTTAAATTAAAAATATACTTTTCCCCGTATAAACATTTTTTTTTTCTGCTTACTCTAGAGATAAGACAGAGTCCTCTAAGCATTTTAGTTAGTTTTATAAAGAGTAGGCAGGGAAAGAACAACGGTGCCCTCCCCTTTCTGGTGTTATGATGGAAGTGACAATAGCCATGTAACAGGTACACAGTCAAGGAAAGTCACATCTGAGGCCTAAAGAAATCAAAGGAAGAATTTAAAAGTTGGGCCAACAGTTCTGCAGTGAACTGAACCAAAGCCGAGTCTGTGAGAAGGCAGAAATAAAGATCCCATGTGACCGAAGGTACAAAGGACGCCCTGTCCCCCTCCTCCAGCGTTGCTCTGGGGAAGTGCTCCTCACACCTGGGATCCGAACTCCAGGTCTCATTCCAACCAACGTTTTGCACAAAACCATCCATTTGTGCAGTGTTCTGGCAAATATTCATACTATTACTTCTCTTTGAGGAATACTGAGAATTTTCTCTAAGGTAAGGCTTTGACGTTATTTTAAAACAAAGTTTCCTTTATGAATTTTTAAGCTTTTATTTTTCTCAGTGAAAAAAAGAATTCAATTGTATTCCAGTGGACACTGCTACTAATTTTCCTATATCCTAAAAAGGCCACTAAAAGCACCATATGTAATGATGTACCTGTATTTTTTTGTGTGTTAAAAAAAGGATGTCACGTACCCAACAGACTCCCAATCCATCGGGTAATTCCTTAATTAGGCAGATTTCTGAGACATGTATTATGTACACAACAGACCGGAACGTCTCCTTTGGAGCATTTTCTAGTCTATCGGGTGATTACATCATTAAGTCACACATGCTACGTAGAAAAAAATCCTTATGAAAATTCATGAAAAAAATGTACAGCACATCATTAGCATGCAGCAGACGTGTATGCTTTTGATATTTTCTGTTAAAAAAAAAAACTACATGAAGCAATTAGCCCAGGTCATGAAAACATGAAAAGGTACCAGACTCTGGTGAAAATGAAAACTGCAAAAAATTGCCTCTCTCATGGTTTTGCTGAGAGTAATTTGCTTTATTGGAAAATGGACTCTAAAACAGTGTTCACTGCAATGGCAGCAGAATCAACAGTGTTGCTTTATTGGTTCCGTACTTCCTACGTACACGTAACTTCCTCCCTGCCCCTCTTTTGGATATTCCTAAGTTTTACAAACCAACGGGCTGAAGGTTATAAATGACCAGTGGTAAGACTATTAATTATTCAAGGCCTTGCAGTATGTCTGTATACTTAGATCTTCACTTAATGTAAACAAAAGCATAAAGGACTGCACGAGTGTATTTTTTTTTTCAGTAAGTCAAAACTACACTAAAGTAATATGACTAGAGGCGAACTGTTGGTATAGCTCCTAATAGTGAAAAGATTATATATTAACACTGAGCATTCGGCAACCTCTAAGAGACAATATATTTGAAGAGTAAAAGAAATACAAGTTTTATAAAAGTAAGTTATTAAACTTATGAATTGATGACTTTTTTGTAAATGAAATCCCTCCCCCGCAGAAAAACCCCACCACCAACAAAAAGAAAACCTCAGTAAGCGGAGAACAATGAACATATGCAAGACAGTAAGGATCTCAGTAATTCACTCCCTGAATGCTCCAAATCTTCATGGCTTAAACAGCATCCCAATTTTCTCCAAAGGTACTGGCATTTATTCACTGGGCCATAGCTAATTTTACATGGAATGCAAAAATGTTAGTTTAAGTTTAATTTACCACCCTATTTAAATATTTCCAATGTAGCTCTCCAACTGCAGAGCTATCCCTCCGTCTATTTTAATTTTAAAGTAAGTTAGCAAAGGCTTCCTTCTTAATCCCCAGAGACTACCTACATAGTGACACAAATGCACAAATTTATGACAGCAACATAAATGCTCTTCTGAAGTAATGTGCAACATTAAGTGAAAATCGTTTCCTGGAAAGATATTATAGGTATCTATATTTTATTTGCCATCTTAAACATATCTGGGTCTTTATGGCCTTATTTTAAAAATGTATTTCCTTTTTATATTTCCTGGTGCAAATGGACTGCATAAATAAGCAATGTGCTATGAGGCTTCAGACCAGCCGATAAAACCTTTCAATTTTCATGCCAGCTTCTTCTTTTGTAATTCAAATCCGCCTGGAAACTGGCAGCTCTGAAAACTGAAACAAGCACTGCCACAAATACCTTGTAATGCTATCGACCTTGTCTGCCCATGCAGTGAGAAAGGGGGATGCGTATGTGTCTGCAGCCATCCAGATAACACAACTCATTTTGGGGCGGGGGGCTTGGGGTGGGGATAACAGAAGCCAGTCCCAGACTGTGCACCAGAAGCAGTCATTACCGGGCACGATGGAGAATACGTCTCTTCAAAATACACAGTGCATTTAAAAACCATATATGAGGCTGAGCCACTGCTGTCATTACCAATTTTAATTTAGCTCCTTCAGTTTGCCAGCCAGATAAACTCTTTAGTGCTGTTTTTTAATCTATTTGCCACATTTTATGTTTAAGATTATAGTAATATGGACAGGAGAAGGAATCACTTTTAGGGGAAATAAAGAAATATATCCGCTTATCGGCGCCCATCAGAAAGTTCATTAATCAGCCAGGCTTTGTGCCCTCTAAATTGAAAGGTTAAATAATCCTCTCAGGAATATTTCCTGGCCCCTCCACCAATTGTCCGGAGAGGAGCTGCCATTCACAGCACGCGGGATCGGTGACAGGGTCTCTTACCACTGTTTGCACCCCAAACAATGATGGACAAATGGCCTGGTTTACAAAGAACCTTTTAGTACAGGGATGGAAAAGGACCACGAGCTTTGATGCAGGGTGGACGGATGAGGGGGGCAAGAGACAGGACGTGGGAGGAAGGGGCAGAAGAGAACACATGCATGTGTGAATCCCAGGATATGTTATTTGTTCACTGAGGTAGACTATAAAACACAGAATCTGCATTAATAAGCATCTTCTGACCATATGAAGTCTCTAACATATTCAAATCTGCTTACATATATAGCATATAATTGTACATAAATCATCATTGAAAAAAATGTGGACTAATAGAACCGTAGCTTTATTATATTTATTATCTAATACACAGGGGATCAAAAATAAACCCCGAGATTTTCATTTTTACCATGACTCCACATGACTTATAACACACAGAACTCCCCCTCCCTACACCCCGACCCTGCTTATTCTATTGAAAAATGCTCTTAACCACCAGTCACAAAGGCAGGGGATTCCACAGCTGTAAGGACCTGTTTAAAGGGGGCAAGTAATGCTTTTCTGCTTTTACAATATGCTCCATCTTGGCTCCTGCTTGTCTTAAAATAAAGAACAAACAAAGTAGGAATGCTCTTTGAGGAATACAAATCCTATGCACCAAGAAAGTGCTTAATTTTGTGTTGCCTTTTTTGCTGGACTTACAGGAGAATATGGGTGGGAATCTGCAAAACAACTGACCAAGCTCTTATACTTCAACACTGTGTTGTGAAATCAGGCTGGTTTCTGGCATCCGTCATGTGAAGGCATGAAGCAGTTTAACCTGAGGTGCAAAAAACTGAGAAGCTATTTGTTTCATCCCTCATCTGATTAACATAAACCCTCTACCCTGAGCAGAAAGTATTATAAGTGGTGTTGATGTGTGAGAATTATTCGATTTCATATTATTCTCACTATTTACAAAGGAAGTAAAGATTCATGCAATTTTGTCTTCCTTTGATAGATAACTATGTTCAAATGAAGTTATCATTTAAGAATTATATATTTATTAACTTAATATTTTTTCAACACGATACAGTTGTATCTTTATATGATATATATTTTACACAGTCATTTTCATTAGAAAAGGAAGTAGCCTAAAGATTTTTTGTGATCTATACTCTTAAATGCCTTTATGATTTTTTACGCAAAATTAAGAAAAGAATGTTTCCTATATTTGATTAAAAGTTTCTCACCTGCATTTCTAGAACAGAAGACAAGCATAGATAATTAGAAAATAAAAACTGAGGTAAATAATTTTGTTAACAAAAAACACTGCTGGTGAGTATTTTAATTTCAATGATTATAAGAAGGAAACAGTTTTAGGAGAGAGTAAGGAAGTCATTATGAATCTCCTCATCTTAGGCAAACAACAGACTTCTCAAAGACATCACGTAACTTGAGTTCGGGCTCTTCGTCCAGAGGCTGTCTCCAATGGTGGGAGAGCCCATGGGTTTGCTGTACTGGGCTCTGTGCCGGGCACTGTGCTAAATACTTTACAGTTACCATCTCACTGCCCCCTAACAACAGCTCCAGAAGGCTCTGTGCCCACTTTTCAGATCAAGAAACCAAGGATTTAAAGATGAATATTTTAACTAGGTTTGTACATCGAATAAATGAAAGGGTCAGAATTTGAACCAATGTCTGATTCCAAAGCTGGCATTCTTTTCCCTATAGTGTGATTAAAAAAAACAAACACACACATTCCCTAGTGACTTCCTAAGAAATAAGCCTCCCCCTCCAGCTCAATTTTATGGAATATTTTTCTAAGGACTTCAGTAAAATGAGAAGGGAATATGGCATAACTATAAAATAAAAAAATGTGAGAGATCCAAGAAAGACAAAATTGAGATTTTATTATATAAACAAACTTAAGGAACACTCCAAAACTTAGTTCCCACAACTGAAAAGGCATGTGGGGTAATCCACAAATTCAATCAAGAAAAAATGTTTTTGTAAAATGGGTATTTATAGACAAGGACATATTATAAAATTATAAAGATGACCTTATAAAAGTTATCAAATAGATTTGGTTTTAGGTCACTTTTGAAAAAAGGAATCAAAATAATGGGATTAACTTTATTACAAATTAATTCACACCTGTGAATTCTTTTTATAAAACTTATTTCTGAACATTCCCATGAAACAATTCTTGTTTTTGAAGTGATTTACCAGAATATTAATACACCAGTTAAGGTAAAGGCTATTTTAATTCTAAAGTTATTAAATTTTTTTTGGTTAAATGTTCTCCGAAAATGGAGCATTTTTCTCCTTATAATATGTTTGAAAGAAAATACAAAGGCACAAAAACACAACACCCATGACTTCTGGGTGTGTAGGGATCAAAGGGCAAATGAACCAAGCGTAAAATCTGATGGCTTTGATCAACTCATTAACTTTTGGTCGTTTAAGAGATTTAGGTTTTGAAACCATAAACTTAATTCGACTTAAGTTTGCTACTGCAGTTTACACCACAACAGGAAATACAATGCACTGGAGTTCAGAGACTGTTCGTATCAACAAGCCAAGGGACTCTTTCAGGGTCTGTTCCTGCAGAACATTCAAATGACTAACCAGCACCCTTAAAGGTCACGGCTGGTCGTGACCGCCAGTGTCTAAGTGACTCTTAAATACTTAAACCCATTAGGAGTTACTGTCATCTGCCAGGCCTTCTGCCAGGCCTTCTGCCATGTCTTCACATGCTGACTGCTAAAAGAAATGTTTTAATACAAATGCCGTTGGTCCAGTATGCTTTATCTACTTTTATTATTTCCACTGACGTGTCCAGAGATTACGACAGGCTGAACCACCTGGTATGTATTTGTTTAAGGACTAGCATGAATCACCTGTTCAAAATACATAGGAAAAACAATCACTCAAGTATGCTGAAATTATTTTACATAATACTTCTATGTTCGTGATGTAGAGTTAACATGACAAAGAACAGGCACCATTCCAGACTTTTAAACTACAATTTATAGTCAGATACAGTGCAGTGGTAAGCTGTATGAACTTTGAAAATTCTCAGGCTACCTGTTTATATTCATTTTGTCAGAATAGAAGCACTTCAAGTGTAGAGTTTTCAGTAAAAAAAGTAGTTTCTTTTGAGATTATATGAATAATGTATATGTTTTTTAAGAAGAAAGAAAAGATTATAAATACTTAGAAAGAGAATTTAATTACCACAAAATTTAACAATCAGGAAGAAACTGCCCCTATAATGGCTGACTATAATTCCTTCGTAAGTAAAGGTAAACAGAGAAAAAGGATCATGTGGAGTCCAAAAGTAATTTTCTTTCATCGTCCTCAGGGGAAACATTTGTTAATAAATAAGAAAATGAAGTCCACAGCAACAGTTTCTTAAAAATTTTAAAACAGAAGTAAACTTGAGGCCCAAACAGTAAATATATGTCCTAAATGTGATAGTCTTTGCCCCCAGCCCCTAAAGGGAAGACAAAAAAGCATAGGAACATTTTTTTTTTAACCAAATAAAGAGAAGTTACTGTTTACGGTAGAGCCTCATTCAATTAGTTTATTATTGACCAACATGTACTACATGAAAAATGAACAGAAATCACGTGGCGATGGGTGATTAGAACGTTAATGGTATTTGGAAGGTGGCAAAAACACAGCTGCTTCTAGGCCAAATGTTTGTAATGCACGTTTTCTAACTGTGTACGCATCTTTTTCATTGCTTGATTATCTGAAACATTTAAATCTGTACTAAAATTGTCATAGAGCACTGATATTATTTAAATATATTAATACAAGAAAAAATCTGCTCAGAATATGCCATATTGATTTCCCATTTAAAACAAATTAATTTCTTCATTAAAATATTGAAAATCAATTAAGTTGGGAATTTCTCTGAATGGGATGGCACCTCAGTATTTGTTTGAAAAGAAGAAAATATGAAGGTTCTTTCATGTACTTCAATAAATAGAAATAAATAATGTCTGAAAAGAAATACTTTTATTTTTTTCCCATTCAAAAATAAGTTTGTATACAAATTGTTTAAATGTCTGAGGAAACATTGTGAAAGGAAAAATAACATATGCATTTATAATTCACAATATTCGCTTTCTTCCTCTTTTACAGAAGCTTTAGAAAATTGCTTTTTGATGATTTGGCAAATTGTATTTATTTTTAAATGAATCTCATTTATTGAGATTGATAATTCCAGGTTTCATTTGCTTTGAAATTGCATTTTCCAATTGCTTCGAATGATAAGTTCTGGCAAGATGTGGTCCAACATGCCAGCAGAAGTAAAGATTAAAAATAAAAATCAGTTGACCTACTACCTACTCTGTAAATATAGTAATTATCTTTTACACTAAACTCAAAACACTGTAAGATTCAAGTAAAAAAAACTGCCAGCAAAATGTTCACACTAAATTCTTTAAAAACAAGTAAATAAACATGAAAGTATTCACATAAAATTTCCATTAAAAAAATCTTTAAAAATTTTAGTCACTGTCGAAATGTATTTTCTATCTCTGTTATCACAGAAAATAAGTTATCAGTGCTTATTCAGAAAATTCTTTTTCTTCAGACGGCCCTGAGGCACAACAAAACAGTCACGTGCCTGCTAATACATCAGAGCACAATCCCACTCACACCTCAGCAGTGTTTCAGTACTATGGGTATTTTTAATGAACACAGAATCTTTGAAAATTTCACAGAGATGTAACATCTCAATAGCAACATTTAAGTGATCCAAACATTGAAGTAGTCATGCCTGATATAGAGGAGAGAAACCTACAATGTAAACAAAAGTACTCCTGGGTCTTGAGGAAGTCGGCAATGAAGTGAACTACCAAAATAAATGAATTTATAAAAGTGTTACGTTAGGATAACTGAGAACTGTACAGCCAGTCCTCAAAAAACTATACAAAGATAAAGTTGATTTAGCCCTGGATTGCTTAGTGGATTGAGTGTTGGCCTGAGAACTCAAAAGTTGCAGGCTCGATTCCTGGTCAGGGCACATGTCTGGGTTGTGGACCAGATCCCCAGCTGGGGGCTGTGAGAGGCAATGGGTCAATGTATCTCTTGCACATTAATGTTTCTCTCTCTTTCTCCCTCCCTTCTCATCTCTCTAAAAATAAATAAATAAATAAATAAAATCTCTTAAAATTAAAAAAAAATTTAGAAAAGGTTGATTTAAATAATTCCAAAATAGAGTGAGGCCTAGTCTTCACTCTAATTTGGAGTTATTTAGTATTTTAAAATAAAGTATGTAACCAGTTCTGTTTTCTTACACACACGTGACACCTATCACTTGACATCCACCATATAGAGGGGGTTCTTTTGGGTTTTGCAGTACTTGGTATGTGTCCAAGGAGCTCTCAGAAAGAGATTTAAGATTAGCGACATATATCCAATTAAAAGAGTGTTTTCTTTTTTTCATGAAAAGAAAAAATCCTGGCTTGAGGATGACTTTTTGAAACTCTATTTCACATTTTAACTTACAAAAAACCTACATTTTAGTATTAGGCAACTAGAAGACAGTTACTCTATCTTACATCACAATTGCAGGATAAAGACTTCTGTATAGCTATAGCCTCACAATCAAATTCCATTTTCTTATTCCTTTCTTTTGGTCCATAAGACACACTCTGGCACTCAACTAGTTCAGGTAAGACTACTATTAACCCTGGTCACAAGCCTTTTCTAGGCTAGAAAAAAAGGGAAGGAAACTTCACTCCCCATTTTCCTGACAGCAAGTATTTGACTTTTTGAAGTATGAATTCTAGGCATTCCAAAGATTAGATATAGAGAAACATTTAAAATGTAATTCTTCAGAATTACATTTGCTTTCTGCTTAAACTTTGAAGTTAAAATAAAAGGTAGCAAGGTTGTAACACATTTTAACAATGCACACAAAGAAATCCAGGGGCAAAATTACACAGAAAAGATGTATTGTCCTTTTTGGTTCTTCACACATACAGCCCCCAAATAGCAAACTCATAGTTACTTTTTTAAGTAGATTAAAAATCAAGATTAACAAATTGTCCAAAGCATGTCAAATTATTGCTTCTACTAGGTAAAAATCCTGTTGGTTGTAACACTCTGTTGGTGGCCATTTTGGCCGAGGATTTTTAATATAAATGAGACTAGAAATGACAGGGGGTGGGGGAAGGGACTTTCCTTCTTGAATAGTTAAAGAGGGAAAATTTTTATCTAGAATGAGTTCTCTGAAAGATGAAAAAGAATATTCAAAGTCAGGCATTAACCAAAATTTGAAAATTTAACAAATTAAAATACAAGAACAGTGCTATATTACTGAAGATTTAAAAAACTTTCTGAACATTCTGAAGGCGGTAAATACATAAACTATTTGGGAAAATTATTTAATCGCTAAATAAAAATCTTATTTTTTTTTTCCATGCAGGTCTCCAAAGTGATAATCTAAAGCCATTAATTATATGACAATTTTATAGCTATTAAAATATATCAAGAAAAATGATGTAGCCAAATAGCATATATGTACTATATCTATATAGAAACATAGGCAGTGTTTTAGAATTTTATTAGCACGTACCCTTTAGAATAATGGTCTTACTCTTTATTAATGTAGTGAAGTCTAGTCAAGTTGGTTAAAAAGCTATTCTATTCAGATATCAATTGTTAAGAAGGCTTTACTTGAGCTCTCACCAAATGGCTAAGAAGAGTGAACACATCTTTTTTTAGAATGTGTTTGAAGAAATTTTTGATTTGGAACATTTCACTAGTCCCCTTGTACAATCAACTTCACCGCCTTTCTTATGTGTTTGAAAAACAATACTCTGTTTAACTACAGGCTTTTTTATTTCACTTTTATTTTTAATTTTTAAAGAAAGTGATTCCTAGATAGCCCTGAAATTGTATTTGCTATACTCTTGCTTGATTGAGTAAATGTCCTTCTAGTCTTCCTGACTGGAAGGCAGATAAAAGCAATGGCGAAGTTCCCAAATGTAAACAAACATTTCTAAACTGAATATACTCATCAACCCCCCAACCCTCGCGCCAAAAGCATAGTTCATTTTGGATAAGAATTGGATACTTTTTGATTAGAAAAAGAAATTAACCCATGATTAAGTGTTAACATTTCCAGTTTTCAGAAGACTGGTTTAAATCAGGACACAGCAGCAATTCTAACCTAGGCTTCATCGCTTGGCCACCGCACCTGTGAGGGCTTCTACGAGTCAATAGATGGCAGTCCATCGCCTGGTAAGCAGCTGGAGACGGGCAGCCTCGCCGTGTGCTCTGCTTCCATTAAGAATTAAACACTGCATAACTGTAAACATCTGGGGGCTGCCTCTGTACACAATTATTTATTTTATTTTACCTGAGTTGACATATATGTGCATATATTCATAAATATACAAGTTTGGCATTTATATTTGTAAGCCATTCCTAGTTATTAATTTAAACATGATAATTATGAATAGTGATACGTGCTACAATATTATTTTGAAAATTAATCTGGATTCTAGACTGAGACAAATGGATTTTCAAAATGAGTTCACTGTACCTACAGATAGAAGATACTGTAATTCTCTCCAAGTTAATTGTTTCTTTAATTTTTCCTATTCTTTTTACAATTCATATTTTTTAAAAGCTATAATATTAAACAAACCTTCAAATATTCCTGTTGATACTAGACACCAGTTTCTGGTCTTCTGTGAGAGTTTTATAAAAGAACACAGGGGCACCTGATGAAAGGAGTGCCTTTAGAAACAGCACTGCCGGCACTTCAAGTTTTCAAGATTGGGATTCTCTACTGTAGGGAAAAGAAATGCACTGCCAAATCCATGAGGCTATTTGTTGCTTAATGTACTTAATGAACACTCTGATAAAAAAATGCTATACAAACAGTGACTGTGATCTTGTAAGTATAATACATGACTGGAATCCAATCAAGTTTAGGCTACAAGGATTCCACCATAGCACGTTAGGGTAAAAAAATGTGCACACAATCACAGATATAATGTACTCATGTAAGTTACATCTTTAAAATATGTACCATATCTGGTTATGCACGTGCGCGTGTGTGTGTATGTTTTACACTAAAGATTTTAAGAAAACCCAATTTGGAATTAAGAGGCAGCTGAGGAATTACAGCTTTCTACTAAGAATCTTTAAATAAATTAAACGGTGATGACAGGATGTGGAAACAGAACCCCTGATATTACTCCTGCTTCCTGGACCTGTGGCCCACACATTGGCAGTGTGAGTCTACTTACTGGTTTAACTTTTATTCCCAAAAAAGGAGAGCAATAAGACACATCTGGTAAAAATTCTGCCCTTTCTATTTTTACTACTTGTTTTCCATAAAGAAAACTTTTTAATACATTAAAGTTTAAGAAAACACCTTTTACGTAGTTTGTATAGCTACAAGAGTAATTTTTATTGTCTCTTGCTCAGCACAATATACTTAATACATTAAAAGAAATGACTGGTAGGGCTATGGTGAATTATCAAATTACTTATGCTGAATACTAGAAATAACTGACTTCAGGATATTGAGCATTAGTCAACTGACTCCATAACAAACTATGTTTTTTGCTTCTTCTTAGCCTAAAACCACAATACAAGGAAAGAGGAGAACTGAATAACCTGAATGGTATTAAGCAGATATTTATACACGTTGAATAAGCCAAGAAGGGCTTACGGATACGACACTTGCATTGCTCTATAGGAAAGATACACTAAGCTTTGTCCAGCTTGATTAAAAAACAGATGTAACTATTTCAGTAAAGCCGGAAAACTGATAATGGAAGGTAAGGGGGACTGTATGCTTATGGACTGCAGATAAAATACAACATATTAGACACTGGATTACTATTATTTTTTATGGCTCCTATCATAACTTTCCCTCTTTGATTTAATGAATATAGTTTGGGAAGACTGAGAGACACCATGAGGTAATCATTACATGATGTGAGTAATAAAAAAACAATCCACATCTTTTAGGAACAGGAGATAAAGGATGGAGTAGTGGGCAGGGGAGGAGAGAAAAAGTATATTATTGCTGTTTCAGTGCAAAAACTCTTCAGATGTTGATTATCTTCCAGTAGAAGATGCTTGTCTATATTTTATGGTCAGCAATTCAGAGAAGGGTAAATAGGCTAGGTCTTGGGGAAAATAAAAAAGGTGTTTCTACTCACTGTTAGGTGATACTGCCTCCAGATTTCTGGGCAAGCCTGGAAAATAAAAATATTGATCAGCTGGGAGCATGAAACAAGGTGCTTTACAGCCTGTTGGCTTTGGCATAACCCAGCATCCACTGGTGTCGGTCACAGGAAAATAAGAAGCTTAACAGAAAGGGTCTGCATTTCAGCTTCAAAAACCTGGCTAGACAGTTTAATTGAATTTTACACTGGTTTAACACACTCTCTGCCATTGTCAGAAAGCCAGTAACAAAGTTTTCTCTCTCTCTTTTTCTTTTTGGGTTAGAAGTTTTGGGCACTAAGATGTGATTAAGAGCCACAACTCAGTTACACTGATAAATGAACAGCAGTAGTCCAAATCAGTAAGACCCACCAAGTACACCTTTTAAAAGAACATTTTGAACTTTGCTGGTATGATAGAAAACAATTTAATAGCAACTGCTTTTAAGAAGACTTCCCTATGGTTATATATTTCTGATGTCTGTTGCCATCTTTTACCTAAT
>PVKM010003749.1:0-35000 GCA_004027735.1 Carollia perspicillata | reverse complement strand
CTCCTTTTCCACAGTGTTTAAACAGTGACAATCCCAGCTTCCTCACTAGCCTTTCCTCTTTCTTATAGTAACTGTAACTACAGTAAACGTTTTGGAATACTTCGTTCCAAACTTTTTTCCCTTGCAAATCTATATACATACATAAATATTTAAATTTATATAAAGACAGGATACTTCATATGTGGTTTTGTAATTTGTAGATTTCTCATTTAATGGACTAGTAACTTCATCATATTCAATAATCATTTCTACATAATTTTTTTAAATGGCTGAAGAGTACTCCATCATATGGGACAGGCTATAAATCATTTAAGTCAGCTGCAATGTTAAATATTGGGGTTGCTTCTAATTTCCATTATTATAGACAACTCTGAGAGGAACATTCTTGCAACTCTATCTTTGCAAAAATCCATTAACTGAACCCCAGAAAGGTTATCCAAACGTGCTTTCCTGGCACAACTTCCCTAACACTGAATATTCTTATGGAAACACCTTTCTTCAATTTGTAAGGATTTTTTACATATTACAGATAATTATCCTATCACATATTTTACAAAAATCTTTCCCAAGTTGTGGTTTATCATTTAATTTTATTAATGGTCTCTGGCTGAATATACTTTTTAAAAAAGTTAAATTTATCCTCCTTTTTCCTTTATGGTTTTGGACAAGGGTGTCATGGTATTAATAAGAGCATTTAATCCAATGCATGTATTTATTATGATACTTAATACATTTGGTCTTATTTTTGTCCTCATTCTGTTGTTAACACATTCTTGCTGTTTCCATTTTTTCCCTATCATTCGTTATATTATTTAAGTTTCCTTCGCCTCATTTGAAATTAGAAGTCTAAAAATTACATGACTTTTTTCTTCTTATAACTAAAACAAATTCAATTTTATTAGAATTACCTATGGTCCACATTATTGTAGTTTAAAAATTACATTTGGTTTTTAAAGATTTTTTCCTAAAATTTAATTTTAAAAAGATTAACAGGAAGTATTTGGCATGTACTCTATGCTTTCCTGGTTTCACTGTTCACTGCTGCTTCTTTTATTCTGACTTTTCCCATAAACTCACAAATGAACGACAGCTTGGCTGCGGCATCTATTTTACTCAGAAGGCTCTAGCCTCTACAGATTTCTCTACTGCCTTCTGGCCTTTAGTACTGCGCAGGAGAAATCTGATGCAAACTCGATGTATGTGTGCGCATGTGTGTGATGTGTGGATGTATGGTTCATGTCTGACATTCAGAAATCTCTCTGTCTAGATGTGGGTCTTTGTTCTTCCTTATAGTAAGTGTATGCTCTTTTGATCAGAATTTCTTCTGATCATTTTATTTTGGATTCTCCTCCATCTTCTCTATTCACACAGAGGAATGAATTAGGATTTTCTTGATTTTCCTCCTATTTCCTATTGTGGGTTTATTCCATTTGGAGTCATCTCTGATTCCTTTTTTAAAACTAGAATTCTCCATGAATGTCTTCTCTTGCCTTGGAAATGATGCAGATTGGACTTTCGTACGTCTTAAGCCATCTTTGCACTGCAAAATTCTGGAATCTCAACCAAGTACTTTTACATAGTAGTTAACAAATGAGACATTTTTCAAGTAGAGTTCACAAAGAGAAAATTCATATTCTTCACTATAGCAAGAATATGAACATGACTGACTCATCAGTTTTCATTATAAATTCTCTTTGCGCACCCTGGCTGGTGTAGCTCAGTGGATTGAGCACGGGCCTATGAACAAAGGATTGTGGTTCGATTCCCAGTCAGGGCACATGCCTGGGTTGCAGGCCAGTTCCCAGCAGGGGACACACGAAAGGCAACCATACATTGATATTTCTCTCCCTCTCTCCTTCCCTTCCCCTCCAAAGATAAATAAATAAAAAAATCTTAAAAAAATGAGAGATATTCAGAAAATACATACATACATTCTCTTTGCACATGTAACTGGTACTCTGGCATTACAGAAATCTGAAGTGTGACTACAAGGATATACACAGTAAACACTGAGTTTCTGGATCTCTTTAATTTCTAATAGATCAGGGCATCTATAGTTACTTAGGGCTTCAGAAATCCTCTGTGAATGAACAGAAAGTCCAGTAGGTGGAAAGATGAAAATGACAAAGGGAAGACAGTATTGTCAGAGGGTATGAATCTTAAATAAGCCAAAGGTATCTACATAAAGAGGGAGGAGTAATGACTGAGAAGCAGCCACAGCAAGTGAGAAAGAGGGTGACAAGCATCTGCGAGGGCTGCAGGGGAACAATGTTTTCTGTAGAGGGCCAGGCTTCGAGACAGATTTAAAGCATGCACGGGACTGGCTGAGCAGTTCCAGCAACCTGGGGCCAGAATGACTCTGCTTCCAAGCAAATCCTCGTGAAGAGCTTCTGGGATGGCGGAGAGACTCTAAACTTCTTCAGGAGTCAGTGGAGCCCAGGTGTGAGTTGGCTCCAAGGGAATGTTACACCAATTGGGCAGCCTGGGAAAAGATCAATGAGTGTCTAGAACCTTCAGCACACAATTATTTAAAAATAAAATAAAATAAAGTAAAAACCACAATCTTGGCAGATTTAGGGGAAAGAGTGCTGCCGTCTCTGCAGTTGGTCACAGCCTAACCCTATCTTAAAAACTTATATTTGCTGGGTTATTAATCCTCAAGGCCATTTTAGATAAAGAGTTTAACATACATTAGAGGCCAAAATTAAGATGTTAAGCTGAATGGGCTACAGATTTAATTCACAGCTGATTATATAGCCTATTACAAATCATTCTTCACTGTTCTGTACTAAAACACTTATTAAAAAAAAAACTGCTCATGATAATGTCTTAGCCCCTTCTGTTATCACGGGCAAATAAGACCATATTTTTAAGAGTTCTTTAAAAAAGGGAGTAAAAAAATGCTATTAAACATAACTGTCAAACTAGAAAATCTTACTAAAAAAGTTGTAATTGACAACTGAAGGCACAGAACAACATTATACAACTAAGACAACTTAAAATTTACTATTTTTAAGACTTAGCCAATACTGAAAAATAAGTTTAAACTACTTTGAAATGACAACTTCTATCTTTTGTTTTTAAAGATTTTATTTACTTATTTTTAGAGAGAAGGAAGAAGAAGAAAGAGAGGGAGAGAAACGTTAATGTGCGGTTGCCTCTCACATGCCCCCTACTGGGGACCTGGCCAGCAACCCAGGCATGTGCCCTGACTGGGGATTGAACCAGGGACCCTTTGGTTTGCAGGCTGGTGCTTAATCCATTGAGCCACACCAGCCAGGACACAACTTCTATCTTTATGCTCCATATATTCTCTAGTCTTGAGAATCATATACAATATCACTAGTGGCCTAACAAACACAAATTAAAACAGTAAGTTGCCATTTTCTCCTTATCGGACTGGCACAATTTTTAAAGGTCGATTGTGGTTAGCGTTGAGAGCGCTCTTAAACACTGCTGGCAAATGGATGTATTGGTACAATCTTTTAGAGGAGCCATTTGACAGTGTTTAGCCAGACTTAAATGTATATATCCTTTACTTACACAACTGTATTAGGAATTTGACTTATCAAGTTATTCTTACATGTACGCATATATATAAAGATGTTTACTGGAGCACTGTTTGGTAACAATATATAAAAATAACTATATAAATCTAAATGTATTGGTAGAGAAATGGCTGGGTTGGTCTAATGGTACATCTTTTTTTTGCTTTTTAAAATTTTTTAAAAATCTATATTTATTTATTTAAAATATTTTTTCATTGATTATGCTATTAGTTTTCCCATTTTCCCCCCTTTATCCCCCCCGCCTTGCCCCCCCAACCCTCCAGCATTCCTCCTCCTTAGATCATGTCCATGGGTTGGACATGTAAGTTCTTTGAGTCCTCTAATGGTGCATCTTTTTGAGCTGCTACAGAGACACATTCACAAATTTTCCAAAGTGGAGAAAAAAATCAAGTAGTATGTCAGTGTATAGGACAGTAACCCTATTTTTATTTACATAAGAAATACATATACCACCCATTCATAGTCTAGTTTGTTTTAATGTGAAATTCATCACAACAGAAAGCCATGTTAATTTATTGAGCAACAGGCTATCAAGCACACTTCAATTATAAACAAAGTGTTTGTGTTATCATGTCTTTGGGAAGTACAAATTAAAGAGAAAAGATTCTTACTTTTTCTATAGTCTTTTTGGTCTTTAAAATTGTGATCAGCACCCCACAGACATTCCAAATACAATGTAAAATTATGTCCAAAGTAACAATGTGCTGCAAGTAAATGAAATGTCTTCTAATTTATCTTTTAAAAGAAAATCTAAAGAAAGAACTGAAATGAGCAGATTCAAAGTACTATTTGTTTGTCCTTCTTGCATAAGACTATTCTACCAGCAAGAGCCATCAATAAGTAGCATCAAATCAGGCTTTATAGAGATCTTTGCACACAACTGTTATGTGTATATATTCCATCTAACTACGCATGAATACGTACAAAAACTTGATGTTATTTACTACACATCTCTTTAATTTCAAGTTTTATTCAGCAAGCACATTAAGTAAAAGGGGCTCTCAGGATTTTACAATATTTGTTGATGCTGCCTTCTCACGAACCATTCTCTAGCAGTCCTATCCTTACATATTAGAACACTGTGTCGCATGGTCAGTGGCCTAAGGGACGTGACTATCATTACACACAGTACCGAGTAAACATTCTTTTAGGGAGGATGACGGTTACAAATTGGCACACTGCCCCCAAAGCCTGACAAATTAGCTATACGCAGGGTACTTACATCAGCATAGTGGCCTATCATATCACATCGGTCACATCGTTTCCTCCAGGAAGATCTTTCAAGACATCTGTGAGTAGAAGACATAGGCAAAAAACAGTCTAAGCAAAAGCGGGCTGGGCAGGCGTACTGGAGGTGTCCTCTCTCGGAGCAGAGGCAGCAGGGGCGAACTTTCTATGTGGCAGAGAAACAGAAAATCTCTTTAGTAGATCATTTTTTCTTTTTCTGTATAATTCCATAAAAAGTTATTTCCAATTTAAGACTCCCAATGAAGACTGAATCTGGAGCATAATGATAAAATAGAACAAAACGTCTGAATTCAGAGATTTAACATAAGCTGTCTGTATCCTTTGGTTGCCAAAAAGGCTTATTAGTCTGCATGTACTATCAGCTGGGATCTCTGTATTTCTTATGCCTCGTCTTGTAGGAACACTAGCAAAGTGGGACGTGTCTGAGAGGGAAAGTCTCAACAGGATGATGAGGATCTGGAACCGAAGTCATAGGAAGAACAGAAAAAGACTGTTCTGCTTAGAGAAGCAAAGACAAAGAGGAAACAAACGAGAGCTGTCTCAAAAATTTAAAAGAAAATCATCTGGAAGGGGGAGTAAGTAATAGAAATGTTTGCTACGGGCTTAGTATTTGTTGGGGAACATCTAAGGGCTGTAGGGTAGTGTGGTTCCAAAGGTTGATGCATGTTTAATATAATTTACATCAGTAAACATTTATAAATGCCTAAAACTGTAATTTTCTAACAATGAAAATTATCCCACGATGAAATAAGCTGTCTGATAAAGGTGGTTTAGAAGTGAAAGGGGTCTCAGAAATCATCTGATTCAATCTTCTCATTTTATAGACAAGAAAACAGAGGCACAGAGAATGAAATGATTTACCTAAAGTTTTCCAACTACTGATGGGAAGCTGAAATGGATTCCAGGTTTTTTGACCCTAAATTTATTGATCTTTCTCTACTACTACTCTAGGGTATGACCTACATGAAAAATGAAGAAGAAATTTAACACATATTATATCAGATTTGAATTCTAAGGTTCCTGGGTTTCAATCCTCTAAGATTTTGACTGTAACAAGGTATAAAGAAACATTACGCCCTGGCTGGTGTAGCTCAGTGGATTGAGCATGGGCCTGTGGAGCAGGGGGTCAACGGTTTGATTCCCAGTCAGCGCACATGCCTGGGTTGCGGGCCAGGTCCCCAGTGGGGGACACATGAGAGGTAACCACACATTGATGTTTCTCTCCCACTCTTTCTCCTTCCCATCCCCTCTCTAAAAATAAATAAATAAAATATTTAAAAAAAGAAACATTACATATTTTACATACTTGTGGAAAGGGGCAGTTTTTTGACAAATGGCCACATTTGTCACAATTTCTACAGGTAACGTTTTTGTTTGCTGTATAGTATCGGTGGGTCCATCTTCCAGAGGATCTATTATTACATATCTGAGCCTAAGGGAAAAAAATTAAGAATTAAAAAAAACTATTTTATTGTGTTCAAGAAAATTAACAGTCATAGTTCAATTTAGAACCCAGCAACATGAAATTTTGTGTCTTAAAAAGAGTCAGAAAAACCTAAAAAGGGATGCTATAAAGACAACTCAACTTTTTGTCTGCCCCTCCCCCATTCTTTGACACTCCCCATATGGTTCCATTTCTTTTGAACCTTTTTCTACTTGCAGGTCAGGTCTAGCAAGGACCGTTATGCATCAGACATTCTGGTGGCATTCAGAGTCAAACACTGCTGACTTCTATCTCTGAACATATACCATATTTTTCTGAATGAGAAGCTTGCTTGAGTTTTTGGTTAGGGAATGGTGTTTTTAAAATGAATTTCTCTTTTACAGAAATGAATTTCTCTTTTATAAAATTATAAAACTACATAGCTACTGAACACATTGCTTCTACTGAATAGCCTAGGGTTACTGCCTATAAACCAAATTACAATTTCTAAGAGAATGAGATTAATTTCCTTCTACCAGAGTCCTTGCAAAAAACCCATTCTACTTACAATGAACCCAATTCTAGTTGTCTCATATTCTAGCCAAAGCCAGTATCTTGCAAAAAAATATTAGCAAAGCATATCATATGGGTATCTAGAGCAGAATATATAAATGCCAAATGTGCTTTTATCTTTTTGGTAGAATTTCATCTTTGAAAAAACTTTCATATTTTACTTGTTATTTTGCTGAATTGGCCAAGTAGGCCCCAAGACGTCTTAAACTAATTATCCCTTAAAACTTCTCTTCTACCAACATGTAAAATTATTCTTTTTTTTCTAGCCATCTGCTACAATTAAGGCTAATAAACACCTGCCACATCCTAAATATAGCCTAACCATTTCCTTACCCTGAAGAAGCGGTTATTTCCGGCGTCGATCTTTAGTGGTACCAGGCAATATGAGTTAAGACTCACCACCGCAGAGAAGAAACAGGAGGGAAAGGGGACTAACTCATTATGGCAATTAATTGACTAACAAAAATCAAGGGTGAAACACACTTCTGAAAAATTCAATTACCCATATACTGACATCAAACTTTTTCTTACAAGATACTCAGGCTGTCACTATTTTTAAAAAGTTAATTATCATAATGAAGTGAGAGAAAACTTGGGATCAAAAGAAGTTGTTAATCTACTGTTCATAACTTCAAAAACAATTTGATTTTACCTCAACGTCTTTGTCACTGATGAACCAGTTTACACCATCTTCTCCTACAAAATAAACACAATGTTACTCAATTTTGACACCTTTAAAACACTTATGGGTTGACAATAAATTATTCAATTCCTTAGTACTGAAATTGGACCCTAAAGGTGTAGCGAGACATGTGGGTACCTTAAACCTCTTATTTTGGTTCCATTATTACTTGTGTGGCTCTGAACAAATACTTAACCTCAGTTTCTTCCATATAAAAAGGAAATCGTATTTGTCTTGTCTACCTAAAAACAGAATCCTATGAGATATGTGAAAATGTTTTGAGAAGCATCAAATTAGAAACAAATATAAGAAAATCAGTGAAGGGACCAAAAACCTAACAGCAGAGGCAGAAAGAAATCTCCACCTGAACTCCCCTTATCTGACTCTAGCAGAGCTTTGAGAGCCAGTGACCACAGCCACACCGCACCACCGCTCCAGGGGTTTGCAGTCTGGGAAGTCACTGACCTTGAGTACCAGGGCATTCCAAAAAAAATTGTGTAAACAAGCATCGACAAAACCTCCCATCTTCTGAAGGCCTAAATCCTCCCCTTTATTAAGGTGGTGTACGAACCTTTCCCTTTGGCTCTCCAGTGAGTTACACATTACTGAGTGCTCCCACACTGTCTTTTCTCTTGTTAATGTCTTTATTGTCAGTTAACTTGCAGCCCCCCCTCCGCCCCCCGCCCCTCCCCAAATTGGGATGCAAGTGGTTACAACAGGAAAGGTTTTTCATTTTTCATTCCATTATCAGTATTAATGGTGTCTACTAGCCTTCCCTTTGTAGTTGACTTTCATTATAACATTTACCAAAAAATTAGACTTTGAATACTCTCTCATGATTAGAGCTAGAAATTCAGTACTATTTTTTTTAAAAATTTATTTTAGAGACAGAGAGAGGAAGGGTGGAGGGAGGGAGGGAGAGAGAGGAAAAGGGAGAAGGAGAGGGGGAGAGAGAGAGAGAGAGACAGCAGCCCGTTATTACACCCATTCATGCATTCACTAGTCAATTCCTGTATGTGCCCTGACTGGGGATTGAACCTGCAACCTTGGTGTACTGGGAAGATGCTTTAACCAACTGAGCTACCTGGCCAGGGCCTAGAGTTGTATTTTTAGATCCATCAATGGTTGCATGATATTTGGCCTCCTTTTTTGCTTTTGTATTTTATTATTTTTGATGTTATTTAAAAAATAGTACTGCCCTGGCTGCCAGGTAGCTCAGTTGGTTGGAGCATTGTCCTAATGTGCCATGGTTGCGGGTTCTATCCCTGGTCAGGGCACAAGCAAGAAGCAACCGATGACAAACTGATGATATTCTCTCCCTCTAAAAATCAATAAAGAAAGAAGTTAAATTACAATGGTAAAAACCTAGGGGGATGGGGAGCTCTGTATTTTTCTTTATCAGCTGTTTTCTTTCTTTGCACTGTTCCTTTACAAAACAGCACATGGCTGCTATTCCTTGGGTCCACCCATGGCCCAAAAGGAAGGGACATACGACTAATGCAGAAGCTAAGGTGTCAACAAAAGACTGAAAGATTTTTTTTCTTCCCCCAGAGCAAAGTTAGGATTTTCTCCTTCCTCCTATCTACTCCTCTTCTCTATCTCAAAAACACAAATTGAGCTTGACTCTGAAAGGGATTTTGAAGAGACGTGAAGTAATCTACATTTTCCCAGGCCCACCAGAAGTAAGGGTCTAGAGATACATTTTAAAATAAAATACTTTTACTGAGAAAACCAAGAGGCTGCTGTACAAAAAGACCAATCCATAGGAGAGCAGAGATGCTGTGCCGATGATGATTTCCTTTGTGAAACCTGGAGGCTGCATCCATACACTGAGAGTGGAGAATACATTAACTAGCAGCAGCTCCTCAGTCCTTCTTCATCTCGGTCCGCGCTATTCTTTCATTCAAAGGGCTCATCTATGGAGCAAGCGTTCTGTAGCTTTCAAAACTGCCTTTGTATCTCAATGTCCTTCATCATTAAAATTCAAAATGACCGCTTTAACTCACTTTAATTATAAAACTGACTTCATATTGTCCTTAAAAAAAATGAAATTCAAAACCAGAGAAATGCAAAACAGCAACTGTTGCCACCCTCAATCCCCAATAAATTCACACAAAACAGGAAACAGTGAAAAAAGGGAAGGGTCTGAGAGAGAGAGAGAGATCCACTTTACTTGGATTGTTTTAATGTGACTGTGGAATTCATCAATATTCTGGGTTATGTACTAACTCCTCTTCACCAAGCTACAGTATATTCTTACTGCAGAAAATCTATAGACAAGAACATAAAATAGGTTTCAAGTGCAGATGAAATCAGACTTCTTAGTGGAAAATGAACAAAGACATGAGCAGGAACACATAAATCAACCTTGGCCCTACCCATGGTTCCAGTTTTGGTTCTATCTTGGAAATGAAAGGTGACTCCTGTCCTGTCTCTTTGATCTGTCCTGTCTGCTTAACTCCCAAGTCCCAACCTAATGAGAGCTTTTATCTAAGGGGCAACTCATTAGAATGCCCACAGACAGCCAGTTCTCTACTTTGTTAAAGACCTGGTATGAGACTCTGTAGAAACCCGGCTTCCAGTTTTAACCCTATCTCTTATTTGCTGTATGACTCTGGGCAGGTTATTTATCCTCTCTGCATTTGTATAATAATGGATTGGACTACATGGTATCCATGATAACTTCTAGCAGGAAATTTATGTGATTCTATCAGATTTTCATTCATTACTGGAATCAAATATACCTACATCATCCAGGCCTTTGCAACCAGCACAGGGTGTCTTGCTTTATTTTAATGAATGAATGGATTCATTGCTTTAAAGACAACTTCCATAGAGCCCAGGAGTACCCATCTTCCATGTATTCACCACCTAGTGAGAATGAATATAAAATGGGATTGCCCTAAAGTGTAAGATTAGGGCTGCCCTAGAGATGCTTACTATCAATTCTTGGCTACTTTATTGCCTTGTCTTGCTAATTTCCAGGCCTGTGATTCTTTTTAGACTTCAGAATTGTAACCAAAGCAATAGCTGATAACTCTTTTTCTGCATGTATTGAAAGGTTACAATGAGCAAGATGCTATAGGGTGAACAAAGACAAATAAGAGCTTATAACCTAGTAAAACATGAGGAGACCAAAAAAGTAAGGAGTAGTAAAAGAATAAAAAAATACTATGGTAAATTAAGAAAGGAGATGTCTGAATTTAAGGGAGAAAGGGGAAAAAAAGTCACAGAAGGCAGTGCCATAAAGGAAATGCTATTGAAGTGTAATTTATATATTATAAAATATACCCATGTAAAAATAGAGTATGATGCATTCTGACAAATGTATATACCTTTATATTCACCAAACAATCAAATGCAGAGCATTTCCATCACCCAAGAATGTTACCTTGTGCCTATCTGCAGTCAATCCCCCACCCCAGGCAACTACCGACAGGTTAGTTTTGGCTGTTCCAGGACCACACAGAACCAGAATCATACATAACACATCATTTTGTGTCTGGTGTCTTTTACTTTGGAATATTTGTGAGATTCAACCCATGTTGCTGGGTACTAGTAGTTTGTTCCTTTCTTACTGCTGAGCAGTATTCTGTTCTCATTAGGTTGGGACTCGGGAGTTAAGCAAACAGGACAGATCAAAGGGCGAGGGCAGGAGTCACCTGCCATTTCCAAGATAGAACCAAAACTGGAACCATGGGTAGAGCCAAGGGTTGATTTATGTGTTCCTGCTTATGTCTTTGTTCATTTTCCACCAAGAAGTCTGATTTCATCTGCACTTGAAAGCTATTTTATGTACTTGTCAGTAGATTTTCTGTGGATATAATAATAGTTTAGTTGTTCATCTCCTGGTGAACGTTTAGGTTGTTTCCAATATTGGGCAGTTATAAATAAAGCAGCAATAAACATTCTAACAAAAATCTTCCTTTTAATTGACACAGATTTCTCTTGGGAAAATACATAGCAGCAGAATTACTAACTATGGTAAGCCTGCCTTTACATGAAACTGGCAAATTTTCCCCAGTGGTTGTGCCATTGTGCATTTTCACCAGCAACACGAATGTTCTAGTAGCCCCATCATCTCAACAACACTTGGAATAGTCAGTCTTTTAAATTTTAGCCTTAAAATGGGTATGAAGTAGTATGGCATTAGGATTTTAATGGACATTACTCTGATGACTAATGATGTTCAGCATCTTTTATGTATTTATTTGCCATTCATATATCTTTTTTCAAAAACTGTTCAAGTTCTAGGCCTGATTTAAAAAAATTTTTTTTGAGGAGTAGTTGTCTTTCTTCTTTTTATTGAAATGATAAGAGTTCCTTACATATTCTAAATACAAGTCTTTTATCAGACATGATCTGCAAATATTTTCTCCCTGTGTGGCTTGCTTTTTCATTTATTTTTAAAAGTGTTATTAGGATAGCAAAAGTTATGTAATAAATTTGAAAACTTTCCCCTTGACAATTAATGTTTTCTGTGCCCAAAGAAATGTGCCTATGCAAGGTTACAAGCACTTTCTGTATTTTCTTCTAAACTTCTATTGTTTTAGCTTTTTGTTTAGTTAGGGCCTATTTTTCCCCATACGAATATCTAGCTGTTCCCCTGGATATTAGAAAGATTATTCTTTCTTTATTGATTACCTTAGCAACTTTGTTAAAAGTCAACTGACTATATACATGTGGGTCAAATTCTGGAAGTTCTATTGTGTTACACTGAGCTACATGTCTATCATTCTGTACTACAGTCTTCATTACAAAAACTTTAAAAATCTTGAAATCATGTAAAGTAAGCCTTCCAACTTTTCTGTTCTCTTTCAAGAGTGCTTCAGCTATCCCAGACCCTTCTGATTTCTGCATGAATTTTAGAATACATATCAGTATCTATTAAAAAGCCTGCAGAAATTTTGATTGATACTGTGCTACATCTATAGATCACCCTGGGAAGATATTTTAACAATATCGAGTCCTCCAAAACATTAACAGTTTGTACCTTTTCATCTATTTTGGTCTCTTTAATTTTTCTAAACAATGTTTTATAGGTTTCATTAAACAGGTCTTGCATCTACTTTATTAAACTTACCCCTGAGCATTTCATGTTTCCGTTATTGTAAATGACTTATTTTTAAATTCCATTTTTCAATTTTTGGTTCACATTTATAGAAATACAATTGATTTTTATTCTCTTAGCTTTCATCTCGTGAATTTCTTTTACTTTCTGTTAATATGGTGTAATACAGTGATTTTAAACCAACTTGTATTCTAAGATTAACATACTTGATTAGATGTATCATTCTATACAATATACTATGGAATTAAATTTGGTAGTATTTTATTAAGAATTTTTACATCTGTATTTATGACGGATATTGATTTATACTCTTCTTATAATGGCTTTGTCTGTTTTGATATTGGGGTAAAACTGGCCTCATTGGAAAGAACTTGTGTAGGACTGGTGTTATTTCTTCCCTGAATAGAATTCATCAGAAGTCATCTAGACTGGAGTTTTTCTTGTTTGTGGGCCAGGAATTTTACTTGTAGAAGGATTTAAAACAACAATTCTATTTCCTTAGCAATGGAACTATTTACATTTTCTATTTTTTCTTAGGCCAGTCTTGATAATTTGTGACTTTCGAAGAATTTATCTGTTACTTCTAAATTGTCAAAATTATCAGCATAAAGTTGTCCATAATAGAAACTTACATTTTCTCCTTCTGTTCTTCTAATTTGTGTTATGCCCACCCAGTAGTATATTTTTTTTATCTTGAATATTATGTATTTCAGTTCTAGAAGTTCCATTTGGCTCTTTTTATATCCATTTCTCTTCTTATTATATTTATCTTTTTCCATCAAACCTCTGTGTATATTTGTAACAGCTGTTTTAATTTTAAAGTCCTTATCTACGAATTTCATTATCTCTTATCAGGAGGGCAAGTGTGGAATAAGTTAACACAATATAGCTGAAGCAGAAGTCTTGTACAGGATTTTCATAGGGAAAATGAAGGAGAATACCAGTAAAAAGGGAAGGCGCAAGCAACATAATGGAAGAGGTAAAAGAATATAGCAAACAGTACAGTTTGACTGGAAATAAGAGTATAGTGATTCCTTTACTGGAAATTTCCACAGACATTTTTATATATAAAGAATACTGAGAATTAAAATACTATTACTTATTAGAAGTTTTTTTTTGTCTGAAACACACATAAAAACTTCATACATATTAACCCTATTCTTCTAAATATAAAGTTTTCCATGCTCCCTTTCAGGTTAACTTTAAAAATCTTGACTTCCTACGGTGTGAGCTGACCAAGGAGCAGTACAGCAGGACCTTCTCCCACAGTAGTAATTTGAAGGCAGAGACACTGCAATAGTACGACAGGGTGCTCTATTACCACCAAGCGGCAACCAGAATATTTCACGTCCTGAAATAACCTTCCAAACAAAAAAGTGAGCCCCCCCAAAAGTGAACCCATACACTTGAACACCTTCCCCCTAACATTTTCTCCTACTTGTGGAACTATTCTATTTTCTTCTCTCTTTCCCTCTCTTACTGCATGGTAATAAAGTAAGATAAACACCTTTCATAGTTATCTGGTGGTTCAGAGTCTACAAATGGTTTTAAATTTACATTTTATCCTCAACAATCCTGCATGTTATGGTTACACAAATGCTCCCTTTCTTGTGTGTGTGTACTATGAAAAATGGCAGCTGGTGCTTTCTGTGACATGGAGTGCTAAGGTAGCTATTTACCCACAAGACCGCATGCAGTTTTCAAAGGTTCTAAAGAAAATTTGGACTAGGTTTCCTAGGACCAAAGCAAGTTCATACTCTGCTTCAGTTATTCTTAGCCTGTCTACATTCTGGTGTGTGGGAAGAGCTGAAGATCATTCCTTTGCTCAGAGAGCAGCCACAGATGATCAGAGTTCTCTCTACCTTTGTGATAATTTGACAGAAAACAGTAGTAAAATGTTTTCCCAAAGATTGCAGAAGAACTGAGTTTAGCACATCCAGCTGGTCAATTGCAGTACAGGTGCTAGGAGCTAATCTTTTCCTGAGCCTAATATCTGACAGTTCCTCATAAGGAAGCCATAGATGCTGTGCATATTTGTAACATCTAAAATTGTAAATCTCAGTAAATTTATCGAGAAGGTATATATTTATGACTTTATAGATTATATTTATAATTTTTCTGGACTAGAATTTAATATTCAACAAATCAGATATATACACTTATTTTGTCATTGCTCATTATTTAAGAATGTAGCCCTGGCTGGTGTGGCTCCGTGGACTGAGCACTGGCCTGTTAATCAAAAGGTTGCTGGTTCGATTCCCAGTCAGGGCACACACCTGGGTTTTCGGTGAGGTCCCCACCTGGGGGTGTGCAAGAGGCAACCAATCAATATTTCTCTCACACATCCGTGTTTCATCTCCCTCTCTTTCTTCCCCCCGTCCCCTCGCTCTAAACATAAATTTTAAAAAATGTAAATGCAACTTTCCTCAAATTGTAAAATGTTTTTATTTAATGGAATGTCAAGTTAATCTTCAACAAATATTCACTGAATAGCTCCCATGTAAAAGACAGTGCAGGCACAGAACGATGACTAGAATGTGGTGCTGCTGAGTAATTTGCCCTATCATCGGGTTAAAGAATCTAAAATGCATTACTATGTTAACTAAATTATCAAGATTTTTTTAAAAAATAGAAGGATGATTTAGTTAACAAAGTTTTAAAAAAGACGAAATGTCCACTATTACTTGGGAAAATGGGCTATTTAATAGGAAATACTGAATACAGTCTACCAATGAGCAATTAACTTACGATGATGGCTACACTGCCTGAACAGCCTTTCTTACAGCATTTAAGTCCTTTAGCAACTGTTTTTCCCCAGATAATCCCAGTCTATGTATGGGCAGTTCACAGTTGGGAGAATGGGGGAGAACAAGCGTTGCATGGTTTACACATGCAATCACTAAGGCACCGAGATTGTGGGCCTTCTCAATATCTAGTCTCTCACTTGCCCAAACTGACTCATGAGACGCCCCTCTTCCATTCCTCTAAAACACAGTGAGATGACCAAGAGAACATAAAGAACAGAAAAGTAGAGATGATGTGCATAACCCTCCCACCACATAACTTGAAGTTAAATAATTGTGCAGTTACAGCATAAAAGACAAATGAACAATATTACATTTTTAAGTCTATTGCCCACACTCCCCTTTTATATACTTAATATTAAAGCCAAAGGTCCTCCTGTGTGTAACATAACAATCCCAATACTTCCCCATCTCTGTACTTCTCACCGTATGCCCTTATTCTCCAATACGGTCTCCCGCCTTGACTGATTTTCCACCTAACCCATCCAATTTTTGTGATTACAAATGCTGAATGTCCATTAAGGCACAGCTCCTCACAGTCAATATAAATGGATAATAGTCAGTACTTTTCTCATTTCACCCTGGTAAGCATTTATAATTGTCCTGGCTGTTGTAACAAAACACTTTCCTAGTTCTGGTCTCCCTTCATGGTTTCTTCATCTTCCGTTGTTTGCTCAAGTAACCAATGGTCCACTCTTTGCCTTCCTTCCCCTCATTCTACATTCTTGGTCCCAGGTTATGTCACACACACCCACAGAGGAAACCGAATCTCTAGGCCCAATTTTTTCTTGAGTTCCTGATCTATGGGACATCTGGATTAGACATATTATAGGTCCACTCAAACACATAATCACCAAAAAAGAACTCTTCATTTTCTCCCCATTCCTTGTGTGTCTCTCTTAAAAATGGACAACTCTACCTCTCCTCCTTGTATTTCAGTCTCTTTTCCATCAAAAACCTCAACTCTTCCTGTTTACTTATCATAACATTCCTCACAACACATCCTGAGAATTCTTTATCCACACGACCTCAATGCTGATTCATCGCCCAGATATTTAATTTCTCACCTAGATTTTTGAAATAAGTCTCTCTCTAGTACCACAATGCCATTTCTACGCCAGTTACTAAAGTAATGTTACTAAAATGGGAATATATTCAGAGCAGAATATATTTATTATTCCCATTTTAATGGCCCTCAATACCCAGAGGATAAATGTGGAACTCCCCTGTACGCCACATAATACCTTCCATGCTTTGGCCTTTATCTGCTTCTCTGGCCTCATCCTTCTGGTCCCAACACTCCGGGTATGCCTAATCATTTCCCCGATGTGTACTGCTGTTCTCTGCACCTCTGTCTATGCACGTATTGCCTAGAACACAAGCCACCCCTAATTTCAACCACATGAAACTAAGAGTTGGGTCTTCAAGTACCTAATCATGTGTTATCTCCTCCACCGACGTCTTCCCTGACAGCCCTTCAGAAGCAAGATGACCGCTCTCAACTATATAACCTCTTGGACTCTAACCACATCACCTCCATCTTTTTATCTTCCAAACACCAAAGAACAATTGCTTAGTTATCATGGGTACTCATGTTTACTGGATGAGTTACTTAAATAATATTTCTTCTTTTGATTTCTCTGTGGTAGAAATATTTCCTACCTCACTCATATTCTGAAAGCATGTTATCTGTATTGTCTTAGGCTAGCAATAAATTCAAAACCTTGTATTAAGAAATATATTAATAAATATTTTATCTCCGTCACTACATCCCAAGTTCTCCATGGACCAAGACCCATCTGTTTGGTATATCTATCTAGTTATCAGCACACCTTGCACACTTCAGACTACATTAGAAAAAAATTAAAAAGAATAAAAGGTAACATATTTAGAAGCACACTGTGTGACTGTTCTACACTGGGGTACAGAAGCCAATTAGGTAATTTAAAAGTTCAATAAGACTTTGAAAACCTGAACTTTTAAAACTTTTAAAGTTTCAAGACTTAAAACTTGTAATTTCTGTAGGAAGCAACCCTAGGAGCTAAGAAAGAACTTTAAAAAATCACTGTTATTGAATAACATCACCTGGCTGACACAGGATGCACGTGAGGTACAAGATAAACTGGATATTTATAGATGGTTATGCCTGTACCTAGCCGGTGTTTATGGATTAAAGATCACCAAGATGAAGCTGTCATATTATTTGTGTCATCTCCTTTCCTGAGCCTACTTCTACTGTACCAGATTTCCCCCTGGGATCTTCTCACTTCTGATAAGCAACCAAGCCAGCCACAAATGAAGTTACTATTCCCAACTTCATCAGCAGCATCTGTTATTTCAACGGAAACTTTTGAAATACACACAATGCCACATGCAAATCCCCCGGGGGCCGAGCCACTTTATTCAACTTGCATTCCTCTCAAACTGCTCTTTTCGGTCTTGGTTTTCTTTATTTATACTTTTCCATTTAATGTTGGTCACACAACCATTTTAGTCATTAAATTTTGTACTGGCAATAATTTAAATAAAACAAATTTTACCAGAAGAATTTGCAAGTTAGGCATCAAATTGCTCATCTTATTTTAAATCACATTAAATTTACCAGAAACGATTCATATTTTTAAATGTATGTAAACGATAAATGGGGATTTAGCTTTTCTTTTTTTAGAGGTACAGGAGGAAGAAGAAAGAGGAAATAAACACAGGTGCTTAGCACAGGGCTATACAGATCTCTTGCGAAGTTATCGGTCACATAAAGGCAGCTGTGTATCACCAAAGGGATAGACGGGCACGGACACACACGCAGTTCTCTCTCAGCCCTTATTCCCGCCACCCAAGGGATTTAGTCAGTAAGCCACCCGACTACTACTTATTTAGAAATAAAAGACTCCTCATACGATACTATATAACCAGAATAGAGAGGAAAAATTATGAACAGGAATAGTCGATACAGTGGGATTACAGGAGTTGTGTCTACTTTTTCTTCTTCTTTTTTAAAGTCATAGTCTTTTAATAAAGAGATGTTACGAAACTCTTCCCACCCCATCTGGAAGAATAGGTCTTGCTAAATGCACACTATCAAAGGTGTTACTGTTCAAAGCAGTTAAAGGGAAAATAATTCACCCTTTTAACATGTACAATTCAATGTTTTCAGTATCTTCACAAGCCTGTAAGACCATCACAAATATTTAATTCCAGAGTACTTTTATTACCTACAAATAAGCCCCACACCAACTAGCAATTAGTCCCCAGTCTCCTTCTCTCCAGCCCCACGGGAATTACTCATCTACTTTCTGTCTCTATGGATTTGCTTATTCTGGACATTCTGTATGAAAACAAACAACACGTAGCCCTCTGTGACTGGCTCTTTCACTCAGCACAGTGTTGCCCAGGGCACCCCTGTTGTAGCATGCATCAGTAGACCATCCCTTTATATGGCCAAAAAATATTCCATTGTCTACACCACAATGAAATTTTATCTATCCCTCCATCATTCGATGAATATTTGGGTTGCTTCCACTTTTTGACCATGAGGAATAATGCTGCAATAAACATTTGTTTACAAATTTTTGTGTAGGTGTCTAGTTTCACTTCTCAGGTGTCTGTCTAGAAGTGGACTTGCTGGATTATGCGATAACTCTGTGCTTAACTTTCTGTGGAACTGACAAACTGTTTTCCAAAGTGGCTACACCATGGTTTTCCTTCTTTTAAAGATACCCATTGGGTTGGCCAAAACATTTATTGGATATTTTGAGTCTGTCGGCTATCTCCCGCGTGGTAGAACACTGACTGTTCTCAATTAATGCCTCGATTTGATCACTATCAACTTCAACTGGCCTACCTGACCATGGAACATCATCCAGTGAGAAATCTTCAGCACGAAACTTCGTGAAACACTTTAGAAATGTTCGATCAGTCACAGCACCTTCTCCACACACCGAACAAATCTTTTTTTGCACTTAAGTTACATTTTTACCTTTCTTGAAATAATAAATCATAATATGCTGAAAATGCTTGGTATTTTCTTCCATCTTCAATATTAAAATGGCTACATAAAAGTTCACTAGTTTTTTTAAACATTTTATTTATTTACTTTCAGAGAGGGGAGAAGGGAAGGAGAAAGAGAGGGAGAGAAACATCAATGTGTGGTTGCCTCTCACATGGCCCCCACTGGGGACCTGGCCCACAACTCAGGCATGTGCCCTGATTGGGAATCAAACCAGCGACCCTTTGGTTCACAGTCCACACTCAATCCACTGAGCCACACGAGCCAGGGCATCACCAACTTTTTTCAACACTCACTGATATGACAGTTGTCAAAATATAATCTATTGAAATTGTTTCTAATGAAGTTAAAGACAACTAAGTATTACTAGAGCCATCTTGAGGAACAAACCAAACTAACTTTTTGTCCAACCCAGTACTATGGTGCCTGGTGCCCACATCCACCCCACCCCAAAAGACAAAAAGGGAAATATACCATATGGACACTTTAAATATTTTTAAAGTGACAAGAACATACAAAACATTTAAATTTAATGAAGAGGCTACTTTAAAAAATATGTTGTAGGTTTCCAGAGAAGATTTAAAGGCTGTATAAAACTTGGTTATCGACCTGCTGGTAAAAATACCAAACTGGATTTCAGTCACCCTTCTATTTAACACCTCCTTACTCCTTTCTGAATCTTTTTTCTTTTTTCTGTACTTATCATTAATTTTGTGTTTGTGTACCTAGCATTAACATGTATTTTCTTCCATGTCTTATTCTCTGTTCACCTCTCTTAGAAAACAACTCACTCCCAAATAGTTTGCTTTTAATATCATTTATTTTGGTAAAATTTTCCTAAAATCACCCTCCAGACCTTAAGACCAAATATGTTCAGGCTCACATTTATAATTGCTTATAGGATATATCACCAATGTCTTATTACAGCCACTGCAAACCTAAAAGTCAAAGCAAAACTCATTTTTACAATCCCATTTGAAACTGGCTCAACCACTTTCGTCCCTGTTGTTAGTTATTAGTGGCTCAAAATGTATGTTTACTTTCGTCTCAACCAAATGCTTCACACCCTTTATCCAGTCAGGCCAGGTCTTACAGTCCCGTAGCATCCTCCTCTGAAAGGTCGTTCCAAGCCAATACTTTGGTTCCCTTCCAGCCGACACCACCTGACCGTCACCGTGGATCTAGGATTGTTGCAGTGTCCCTGTGCCCTCAGCTTCACTTGATACACACAAGAAAGATTTTCTCTTGAAATTTATAATTTCATACCTTATTTTTTTTATCAAAGTAATACATGCACATGGTTTTTAAAACTCTAGCGACACTAAAAAAGTATGTAAGAAATACCCAGCAGGTATTGCCTTCCCACTCCATCTCCCAGTCTCTAGAGGCAAACACTTTCGACACTTCAGCTATTTCTTTTGGTATTTATCTTCACACTTCTAAATGATGTTCATTCGGATTCCATAACATTAATATCTAAATTCCTAATAAAGGTAAAGAGGATCTGGTTTTCTTATAACACCCTACCAGAATTTCTTCTTCCTCCACTCCCCCCTTCCCAGGTTAATACTGAATTTATGACAGTGCAGTAGTACATTATTTCCCTTCTTACCCAACTCCGGAATTTTCCTGTATTTCATACCAGTCTACTTGTTTCATTTACTTGGCCTGGAAGTGTATGTATTATCATGCCTGCCACTAGCAACTCACCTCTCTAAAAGGCTAAGTTTCGGTCATCTTCACATCTCCAGTATTAATTAGGGCAGTGCCTTTCATTATCCATGCATTATACTAGGAAAAAGTAGTTATCATCATTAATTATTTAGGTTCAGTGGATCCTTTTAATAATGTAAGTCATTTCACAAATAATTTACAGAGAAATAAAGAGATAATTTAAAAGTTTTATTAGAAATCTTAAACATGGCAAATCCAAATTATTATTTCATATACTTCCTGGTTTTGAAGCTATACCCGAAATGGGCAAAATCTCAGAATACAACTAACTGCTCAATTCTCATCCATAAACTTGGAACTTGAAATGGGCAACATCCCAGAATACAACTAACTGCTCAATTCTCATGCATGAATGTGAATTGCTAGTGGCAAGTAAGTAGAATTTTGCTTTTTAAAAAATAAGTATTTTGTAAATACTTATCCAAGATTTCAAATACATTTCTCCTTTGCTCCACAGTTCCAAACATTCTCACTTTCAGATTTATGAACACCAATTAGAATAATCAATCCATTAATTTTTTTACTCCTATATCATCTATTTCCTTCTAATCACCCCTGCATAAACATCTGCCTTCAGCATTTGTCCTTTTGAAACAAACTGTATCAAATAAACCTGGTGTACAAATATTATAAAATATGAAAAGTCACTCTTCCTTGCATCAAGCAGGATGGTCTGGATTACTGTCATAACACATGATGTGGTAAAAAACTTCCTGTTGAATGACTGGCCAGATGGGGTAGCCTTTTTTTGGGGGGGGTACTTAGAAATATGTTGTTTTAATTTACGACATCCTCTGAAAAATCAGTCTGAGACTTGCTTAAAAGATCAAGTTTGCATCACTAACCTCTAGATACTGCTATCTATCACATTCATGTTCTGATTAATCTAATGCTTATGTCTTCCTCTGTCAATTTTCTTCATTTGCCATTTTGAGCAGAAAATGTAAAATTTCAGATTCTTAACTTTGTTCAATGAAAGCTAAAAAAGATGGTGTCTCCAGATTTCTATGTTCTAGAACGATAACGTAATACTTTGGGCAACAAAATAAGAACACTAGCCCTGGCTAGGTGGCTTAGTTGGTTGGAGTGTTGTCTCCATCAACCTGCCTAACACTGTTTGCCTGCCCTGGAAATCCCTAGACTCTGTCTCACCCAATTAACAGGCCACCGAAGCTGCCTTTCCATAAGAATGGCTAGTCTAGGCTCATGCTTCACAACTTCCTAAATCCTCTCAAATAAACAACAGCTGGCCTCAGTGAGCCCCCAGCTCTTGTACCTCTTGCTTAGTGGTCACAGGCCCAGCACTAGAGGTAACCAGCCTAGATTCATAGCTTGGCTTTGACTGGGAATCTCCAAGCCCAGCACAAGTAGCAATCATCTCATTGCTTTAAGCTCAGGCAGGATGGCCCTGGGCGGAACACAGGGGTGGGGGAACTGACCTTGCTCTGCACCACGCAGGAAACCCCATAGCCTGTGGACGCAGTGGACAGCTACAGACCACATCAGAGCACCACCACCCTGCCCCTGCACAGCTGATCCTCCACAGAAGGTAGAGGTTGGTGGTCAGTGGTCACAGCCAATCCTTGCAGCTGACTGGCCTGGGTAAACTTCTCCACTGACCTACCAATAGCAATCAAGGCTCGACTACAAGAAGAGGGTGTCAGCACGCACAAAGGGTGCAACTGGAGTACCCAGCTTGGGTGATAGGGGAGGCTGTGCCCTACAGGACACCTACTACATCAGGCCATTCTACCAAGACAGGGAGTCAAAGCAGCTCTACCTAATACACAGAAACAAACACAGGGAGGTGGCCAAAATGAGACAAAGAAGCATGGCCCAAATGAAAGAACAGATGAAGACTCCAGAAAAAGAGCTAAACAAAATGAAGATAAGCAATCTATCATATGCAGAGTTCAAAACACTGAATACAAGGATGCTCAAGGAACTTAGTGAGGACCTCAACAGCATAAAAAAGATTCAGTCAGAAATGAAGGCTTCACTAATTGAAATAAAGAACAATTTATAGGGAAACAACAGTAAAGTAGATGAAGCCAAGAATCAAATCGATGATTTGGAACATAAGGGACCAAAAAAAACCAATCAGAACAAAAAGAAAAAGAATACCCCCCCCTCCAAGGATAGTGTAAGCAACCTCTGGGAATCTTCGAGTGTCCCAATGTTTGTATCAGGGAGAAAAGAAAGAGCAAGAAACTGGAAATCTATTTTAAAAAATAACAACAACAAAAAACAACAACAACAACAAAAAAAAACCCCAAACCATCCCTAATTTGGTGAAGGAAATAAATATTCAAACCCGGGAAATACAGAATCCCGATGGATGCAAAGAAGCACTGCAAGATAAATCATAATTAAAATGCCAAATGTTAAAGATAAAGAGACAATATTAAAAGTAGCAGGAGAAAAAGCAGTTAGTTACCTAAAGAGGAATTTCCATAAGACTGTCAGCTGATTTCTCAAAAGAAACTTTGCATCTTAGAAGGGATTGGGCAAGACATATTCAAAGTCGTGAATAGCAGGGACCTACAGTCAGGATTGCTTGCTCTACCCAGCAAAGCTATCATTTAGAATCCAAAGGCAGATAAAGAACTTCTCAGGCAAAAAAATTTTTTTCTTCTAGTTTTGATTTACTAATGTGAAAACAACTTGCATTTCAAATTGCACTTTCACACCTTTAACGTAAGAGTATATCCTGATATGGGTGAATAATGGTAGTATCCGAAGTGCAATGTTGGTCTTTGAGAATCCTGAACCTCAGTTTTATAAAAACAATGCCTCAACTTTCTAGTTGTGGTCAACTCTAGTCTATGAAGGGGCAGGAACCATGTCCATGTTACTCTTCAACTTATGTCACCTTGTATGGTGTCTGGCACATAGTAGGTGCTCAACAAACATCACTTCATGAGTGAATTTGGAAGAACCAAGTGATTTCCTAAAAGAGCAGTCAACTGTTTTTATTGATCTTTAAAAATCAACTGCACTATCCATGGCATTTGTTAGCTCTCCTATTTACCTAAGTAACAACTAGACTATGTGACCTAGTCATAGCTTCCTCAACTAGCAGGGTAAGTAGAATTTTGCTTTTTAAAAAATAACATTCAAAAGAACAATGTAGCTTTATATAGGCCACATGGAATATTTAGACAGATCCTCTCCCCCAAATCCTGCTCTTAATTTACAATGCTACAACCTATTTGCAGTAGGACCAATACTGAAAAATCAGAAAGGAAGAGAAAAGAAAAAGAACAGAAAAGAATGAGTGACAAGAAACAGGAAATAACAGAAGAAAAGAGAAAGAGAAAAATTATTTTTTCAGCTTTACTGAGGAATAATTGACAGGAGAGAAATGATTTTTAAAATACCATTGGGGAAAAAAAGAGAGGCAGGCAGTTTATTGTGCAAGTAAACACCAGAAAGGAACTGAGACCTAGATCCTTCTAAAACACACTGAATAATGTTGTACGAATAGTTTAATCTCTCTGGACTCAAGCTCTCGTATATGTGCATGAATCTAGCCCCTACATAATCTCCAAGATAAACTCCTATTTTTTCCCCCTCAGGAACCAACTCAAACGGTACTTGCTTTTTTAAAATCCCCACACAGAAACCAATCACACTGTATTATTTTCTTTATAAATTCCACTGTCTTACAAAATCTCTGTAAATTCTTGGCCACACTAGGGAGAAGATAACTTCGGAAACTTTTGGTAACAAAAGCTTCAACTAATGAAGGTTTTTTACAAAAATAAATCCTAAATTTGTAAACGGAAATATGAATTATCAACATATGTGAAATATTTGTTAGCAACATATACAATCCATGCCCCCTGGGAATACGTACTAACCCCACCACAGAAAAAGACGATTTATAATCCCTACGCAGTATGCACTATTGAGGCCTAGTAGGCAGTGTTAAAGCTGGATTTTCAACAAGGCTCACAAGTCCTGAGGTTAAATACACATGAATTAAGGATGTTTAATCCAACTCAAGATACCATCTTTTCATATTTAAAGCAGCTTCCCTTAAACAGGAAAAATACAAAATACATGAGCTGCCCTGACAGTAAAGCTCCAGCAGAGGTAATATAAAGGTCCACCCTTTCAACCGTTTAAATTCCTACTGTGTTTATTCTCATTTCCAATACATATGATATGTCCTGCAAGAACCAGAATGTTTTATGGAACACAAAAGCTATAAAAATGAAAAAAATTAACAAATTAAAAAAATTAATAAACATATTGGCTAAATATAGTTAGGACTAGCTACAAAAAGTGAGAAAACGATACAGGTTTCTTGGCTGTGTGCATAAACACACATAAATCTGAATACACACAGAGAAATAAAATAGTTAAACAGTTTCTACCTGTTTTTGTGTATTCCCTTTCAGATATTGTTCCCCTAGAGTCTTGGCCTCTGTTGCTGTCTAACTTGAATTCACAAAACTCAATGGCTCGTGGTTTTCAAAGCTTAGGGCTACGATTGTAGAACAAAGTCGCTTTCTCTCTCTCTCTCTCTTTTTTGGTGGGTACAAGTATGGGGACCACAGGAACAGTTAAATTCATGGCATGGCTGGTCTACCACACAGTCGGGGGAATTCTTTAAATAGAGCCTGTCACTCTCTTGGCCCATCAATGGGATTTCCTTCTCAAACTGCTGATTCGTTCAGGTACACAACAGAGGAAATTTCAGTTAACCTTTGTTTCACCCCAGGGAAAAATCTGTCTGAAAGTATAAAATGAATAGATTAAAAAAAAAAAAAAAACCCAGCTCAGCCACAGGGCCATTCTCCCAGTGTTCACTGCAGCTTAAGTTAAACAGTAAAAAGGGACAGTGGAATGTTTCACTCCCAATGGAAAATTCAAGCACAATGTACAACTTGGGAATCTAGTAGATCAGTTTATTTTAAGAACTAAACCAAACCAGCTGTCCTTTCCGTTTTAATACACTTTTAAAAAATTCCCTTTTTGATAATTTGGTAGGAGTAAGAATTGCTTTTCTCTAACATCATCATTACTACTATAGTCTGAGGTGTTTACAACAAAATTGTTCCTCAAATACTGTTAAGAAATAGTAAAACAAAAATATTTTACAAAGAAAAGCAAAATTTTAAAGTAGTAATGGAGAGAGGGGAAAAGAGGGATAGGTTAAATCAGAGCCCTGTTAATTTCTCCTGTTATCTACCTTAAAATAAAAATTCAAGTAGGGAAGGATAAAAGAAGGAGCCAGTTTTTCCATTCTAGTTCTCTGTTTTCAAGCAATGGGAGTATCTGGAGAGGCTATAGTTAGATTTGGGCATGTGATTACCTTGGCATGAACAGTAAAAACAAGAAAACCAATTTAAAACTTGTTTCCCCTGAATTTGAGGAAATTTAGATTATATACATTTTTTAAAGAATGATAATTATAAATTTTATGATATTGTTTATACACTTTGGCTACCTAGTCTTTACTTCTCCCAAATGACTTCTGAACCGTATGGAACAGAAAAAGCATTGCACTGTCAACACTCTGTATACGTATTACCACGTTACAGTTCCTGTACACTGACTGCAAGCAGCTGGGACAGCTCTTGAACATCTGGGACCAATGTCATTTTCATAAGAGAAAAAAATGATTCAAAGCCCCCTTACTTAAATTTTCTTACCAACTTTTTAAAAAATATTTTTTGTAGTAAGATACACATAATGTAATATTTACCACTGTAACCATATTTAACTGTACAGTTCAGAGGCATTCAGTAAATTCGTACTGTTGCGCTACTATCACCACCATCCATCCCCGGAACCTTCATCTTGCCAAACTGAAAGTCTACACCTATTAAACAATATTTTACCAGCTTTTGACACAGAACTTGGAAGGTATGTTCTTGTTCTGACAAGGTCTTGAAGTCCAGGGAGTAGCTGACGCTGGCAGTCTCACACTATATTCTGAAGAGACTGGAAATGAGATGCTTATTACACAGCTTGCTCAAAAGACTTAAGACAGAGAGAAAAAGTTTGAAAGCTGCAAGTTGGAACCCTGTGACCTTAAGAACCATACACCAGAGTAGGGACAAAGTGCATGTCTCTGTTAAAAAACAAGGCTTTAAATGCAGAATATTAAAAACCATTTACCCATATTTGCATTTTTAATAACCATAGGAGGTCATAATTCAGCTCTATTGTGATTGAGTTCTCCAGACATCCTTAGCCTAGGAAATGGAACCTACTCAGTAACAGTAGGTTGGTTACTGAGACCTTAGGGTATTAAATTATTAAATATATATATGCCAAGTTAGTGTGTACATTGAAGCTTTACTACTTCCTTCCCTTGGCAAATTTTAGTCTGTGAAAGCATTTCCATACTGCAAAACCCCACACCAAATAGTGTGAAAAGAAATAGGGCCCTCAAAATGAGACTGATAACGTACAATTACATGTGCTAAAAGATGTATTTAAAGACCTGGGGAATATTTTCCAAAAATCTGTTTTCTGTACAAGCTTGACACAAAGTAGAGACGGCCCCTGCATTCATCCCCCTGTATGTTCTGATTCTATTTACTGTTCTACAGAAACAAAAATGTCATCTGCTGCTTCCTGTTTTTAGGGCAGGATTCCTCATGGGAACTCCTTAACAATGAACCCATTAAAACACTGGAAACAGATAAAATAATATGGAAAAATTATTATAAGAAACACTAACATAAAAAGTACATGGGGTAAAATAGGCAAGAACCCATAGAAGACAGGTACAGTGATGAAAGATTCCAAAATTATCCACAGAGAAGATCAAACGAACAAGAGAACCACATACAGAAGCAACAACATTTTGAGCACTTTGAATTGTGAAGTCCAACCACATAAACAGGTGATAGCAATTCAAGAGAGAATTCGAAACAGATTCCTGAGCCTGGGGGAATGAGATTACAGGAGGGTGAGATGGGGGTGGGGGTGCCAGTGAGGCAGTGACGAAGGGTGGTGCTAGAGAAAAGAGCTTAGCAAAAGGAAGAGCCTGAAAGATTCCTAAGAATACTCCACGAAGACCATAAATACTTATGCCAAGTTCTTAGATAAAAACAGAAATACTAAATGCTAACCCCATCCCTCCAAAAGGAAGGAGATCATTTTAAAAGGTTACAAATTAAATGCTTGTATTTTGTCCTAAATATGGGAGAAGAAAAAGACTTGAGAAACCTATGCAAAACTAAGAAAAAGGAATTTCACCTTTCTTCTTCCTTTATAATAAGATGGTGAAAACCAAGAGATGCTAGGTAACCAATTGCAGCAATCAGTTAATCAAGCAGTAATAAAATGAAATTTAAAAATAATTTTAACTTCCAAATATCCTGTGGAAATTTTTTCAGATCTTTTTGATTTCTAATTTAATTTTACTGTGATCAGAAAATATACTTTGTAAGATTTCAATCTTTTGAAATTTATTGAAGTTTACTTTATGGCCCAACATATGGTTTATCTTGTTGAAAGTTTCGTGTATGCTGGAAAAGAATGCATATTCTGCAGTTATTGGGGTTTGTGCCCTACAAATGTCAACTAAGTCAAGGTGAGTGGTAGTATTATTCTGGCAGTATTATGTCCTTATTGACAATTTTCTATGTAGTATTTCTATCAATTACTAACAAAGGGGTAGGTATTAAAATCTCCAATTGTAATTGTGGACTTCTCTATTTCTCCCTTTAATCCCACCAAATTTTGCTTTATTTAAGGTCTGTTTGATTCTTATGTGCCTTTCCAGGTAACTTGATCCTTTAATCTTTCTGAAATGCCCTTATTTACCGCTGGTACAGTACATTTTAACTACAGGTGGCCAGGCTAAGATGCAGGTCATGTCAAAGGAGCAGCAGTATCACATTCTGGAGGAATTATAGTAGTTCACCCCTTACCTGTGGGGAGGCATGCTCCAGGACCCCCAGTGGAGACCTGAAACTGGGTAGTAATGAATCTTATATATATTGAATACTATGCTTTTTCCTATATGTACCTACCTATGATAAAGTTCAATTTACAAATGAGGCACAGGAAGAGATTAATAACAATAATTAATACTAAAATCGAACAATTATTATAATATACTGGTTTCTCTGATAACCAGAGACAGCTACTTAGTGACTGATGGGCAGGTAGCACATACAGCCTGGACACTCTGGACAAAGGGATGACTCGTCCTAGGTGGGATGAGTCACAAGATTCGTCCCATCCCTAGGTGGGATGGCACAAGATTTTGTCATACTACTCAGAATGGTGCACAATGTAAAACTGATAAATTGCTTATTTTCAGAATTTTTCATTTAGTATTTTCAGACCCTGATTGGCTATGGTAACTGAACTGCTTAAAGCAAAACCATGGATAATGTGGGTAGTGGTGGAGATGACTGTACTTTGTCTCAAAGTCTACTTACCTGGTGTTAGTATGACTACTTTAGTTTTCACATGCTTACTCTTAGCATGTTACATCTTTTTCTGTCCTTTTACAAAATTTTTCTCATCTTTGGTTTTCATCAATTTGACTATGAGCCTCTTGAATATGTACAATTATACCTTTCACTAAATTTGGAAAGATCGTGCCCATATTCTTTTAAAATATATTTTCATTTTCTTCCCCTCTGAAATGCTAACGACACATAGTAGGTCTTTTAATTTTGTTCAATGAGTCACTCTGGCTCTGCTCTTTTAAATTTATGTTTAGAATATTTTTTCTATGTTCTTTAGGTTGAATAATTTTGGTCTTCAAGTTCGCTGACATTTTCAATCTGCTATTAAACTCATTCACTTAACTTTTATTTCAGATGCCATATTTTTCAGTTCTAGACTTTGCATTTACTTCTCTTTTATAGTTTCATTTCTCTACTGAGATTTCATATGTAGTATTTTATTATACGCATGAACATAGTCAAATTAACTGCTTTAAAATTCTTGTCTGCGAATTCCAACTTCTGGGTCATCCCAGAGTGTGTCCATTGGTTGCCTTTTCTTGAATGTGCATCAAAATCTCCAGTTTCTTCATGTGTGGTAATTTTGAACCTTGCGAATGATACTTTGAAGACTATGGATTCTGTTATATTCCTTTACAGAGTGTTGATGTTTTGTTCAAAAATCAAAACTCTGGAAAATACTTAGATGCATAATTTGGGCTTTCGCCTCTGTGAATTGCCTTTCACTTTCTAGCTGCAGTAGTAGCCTCTCTTTTCTGATTTGCAAAGCCAGTAAGACTGGAAATTTCTGAGTTCTAGTCATCCCCATGCTGTACCAATTAGTGACTCCCCTTAGTCAAAGAGCTGCAAAATCAGGAAATTCATCCAATGATGTTCCTTTATTCCAAGTATTGACTCCCTATCAATTGCTACCTGCTTTTGGTTGGCCTATAATATGTTCAGATGTTGTTTTGTGTTTTTAAGTATTAAAGTACACTTGAAAGTGATATCTGTGTGTACATTTATAGTACAGTTTTTTGTCCAGTCTATAATTAATTGTGTGGAAGCTGGTCCATTATAAACATTCCTGCCATTACCAGAAGCAGAACTCTGAGAATGCTTTTCAAATATGCTATCAAAACCATTAAAAATATCTTCCATTCTTCTTTCAGAGCTCCATTCAGGCAAAGATTGAGTCTATTCTATTCATTGTTCTGTCCCTTTCACGTGGCATAGGACTTGATACATAGATGTATTCTATAAATATTTCTTTCTTTTTTATATCCTCATCTGAGGACATGCTTATTGCTTTTAGAGAGAGGAGGAGAAGAGAGGGAAAGAGGGAGGGAGACATCAATGTGAGAGATAAACATCAATTGGTTGCCTTTCATTTATGCCCAGACCAGGGACAGAATCTACAACCTAGGCACGTGCCCTGACCAGGAATCGAACCCGCAACCATTCAGTTTATGGGATAATGCTCCAACAAACTGAGCCATACCAACCAGGGCTCTATAAATATTTCTTGAGTGAATGAATGAAAAGATGGAGCAGGGAAAAATGAAAATCATCAGTAAGCATCAGAAAACTCTAGGGAGGTGGAAGGTACTTTGAACTGGAATAATTAGCAATTTCTCATTGAAGAAACCTTGCTTTCTTCTTAGAGTTAAAGAGTTCTACCCTTAGTTTCAATATATGATTCATTATATATAAGGTTTAGATTTTTTTAAAACTGTAGCCTTTCATTTTCTGGTTAAGAAACCCCAGTCATAAGTTGTATTATTCAAGGGTCCCATATTGAGTATAAACCCTTTTCAGCAAAGAAAATGTTATATTTTAGTTCTCTGGGTAAATTAATTATATTTACTAGGTGAGCCTACCTTCTAAATTCCTGGATAATTATATGAGATTCTAATTTCCAAAACATTTCATTTGCAAATAGTTCATGAATACTACCCAATTTCCCAAAAGACAGTATGAAAATGAGCACCCTAAATGATGGGGAAGGCAATTAACATCTATTGAGGACTGGTAGGTGAAAAGCTCTATAAAATGTGCTTTATCTCATTTAATCTTCTCTATTACCCTATGCCATGGATATCATTACCAACTATTTACAGATAAGTAAACTGAAGTTCAAAGCTGGCCAAGGTCACAAAGTAGTAAGTGTCAGAGCATGAATTCAAATATGGTAACTCTTGACCACACTGCAGTCAAGCACTTCTGTTCATCAAAACAAAACAACAAAACACCTTATTAAATAGAGAGTAAAATGGCAAAAACCAGAGGAGGAGGAGATATTTCCCCAACATACAAAGTATTCATGTCCAGAAGATGTAACTCTCTACAAATTATTAAGAAAAATTAAAAAAAAAACTATCAAAAGACTTAAAATAGGCCCTTCAAAAAGAGGATATCTAAATGACCAATAAACTAAACACGAAACATGAAAGGTATTTAAAGTCAATTAGTTATCAGGTAAATACATATTGAAGCCACAATAAAATACTACTACTCACCTACCAAATTAGATGGATTAAAGAACATTTAATCAAACATAAGTAAAGATGCAGACAATGGGAACTTTCATACAACGCTGTTAGAATGCACACTGGTATGAAAACACTTCGGAAAAGGAGTTTGCTAACAACTACTGAAGTGCAGGCTATACATAGCACAGGACAAAGCAATTCCAGTCTTAGGTACATACTTGAAAGAAATGCAAAACATAATATTAAGAACAACACTGTTCGCCAATAGTCAAAATGGTCATTAACAGTAGAATGGATAAACTCTGGTTACAGTCATACAATAAAGTGTCCTACATCAATTAAAAAGCAAACAAAATGAAACAATGCTACATAATATTATAAAAAGGCAGATACATACAAAAATATATATCCTGTATAAGTCTATGAATACAACCCTCAAGAACAAGAAAAATAGACAATAATTTAGGGTATATATCAATGATAAAACTATGAACAAAATCAAGGAAAGTATTATAAAAGTCAGGCTACCTCTTGGGAGAAGGTAAAGGTTATGACCAGAGAGGGGCATACCGAGGGCTTCACTGTGCTGATAATATCCTATATTTTCTCTAAGTGGTGACTATGTGAATTGTTTCTTGTATGACCATTTCACCAAAGTAGATGTTAAATTTGAGAAGAACATGCTGAAGAGGCTTGTCTTGCCTCTTCAATTTATTATTAATTATTGTCTTGCCAATAATTAATATAAAGTACTAATACTTAACACAATGGTTCTAAGTACATGAATAGACATGTAGCCCAAGGAAAGACTTGCATTCAAAAACTTGATATATGACATTATTACTTAGGTCCCACTGTTCCATAGAAAAAGAACCATTTATTCAACAAATGGTCCTGGAAATAATAGAGAAAGTCAAACTAGAACTAATTTCTCACCATTTACAAAAATGAATTCCAAGTTCAAGGATAAAGTTCTAAATATGGTAAGCAAAATGTTTAACATTATATAAGGAAATACATAATGTATTTTAAAATTTCAGAGATGGAAAGAATTTTTAAAGACATAGGCTATCAAGGAAAAGATGGATAAAATAACAACATTAAAATATAAAACTTTAACACATCAAAAGACATTAAGAAATTAGTATAGCCCTGACTGGTGTGGCTCAGTGAGCTGGGTGTTGTTCTGCAAACCAAAAAGGTTGTTGGTTCGATTCCCAGTCAGGGCACATGCCTGGGTCGTGGACCAGGTCCCTAGTTGGGGGCATGTAAGAGGCAACCAATCAATGTTTCCTTTGCACACCGACATTTCTCTCCCTTTCTCCCTCTCTTCCCTCTCTCTAAAATTGAATAAAATCTTTTTAAAAAGGACATTATTATCGTCAGCAGTTTAGAAAAAATTGTCAATATTAATCTGTGAAGTTGACAGCTGTATTATAGTTACATAACAGAATCTCTGTTACAAAATACACACTGAAGCATTTAGGGGTTAAAGGACAAGGCGTGATGTATCTAACGTAATCTCATATGGTTTAGAGCATGTGTGTACTTGCATATACACACACATACATAGAGCACACAAATGAGTAATAAAGCACATGAAGTACAATGTAAACAATAAGTGAACCTAGATAAAGGGTATACAGATCTTTGTTGTGCTAGTTTTATTTTTTTTACTTTTTAAAATCATTTTCAAATATAAAGTTTTTTAAGACACCATGGAAAATTAAAAGATAAGCCACAGACTGGGGGGAAATATTGTTAACTCATATAATCAACAGAGGGTTCGTACCCAGAAGACATAAAATAGTCCACCCAAAACACTATGGGGATAAAAAAGATAAATAGCAAATAGGAAAAATGGGCAAAAGATATGAATAGGCAATTAACAGCAAAATTGAAAAATGACACAAAATTCAATAAGCGTATGAAGTGAGCAATGTAAGCAATGAGATGCAAATGAAAAACAGAAAACTTTGACAATACAAAATATTGACTAGGAGGCAGGCGAACAAGAACTCATATGATCATGCCTGCAGGATGCTTTGCAAAATCTAGGAAAGCTGAAGACTATGCCAGTACCCAGTAATTCTATTCTTGGCTATATACTCTGAGATCACGTGTCAGGGAACTTTTTCTTAAGAGGACAGACTGTAAACATTTTAGGCTTGTGGGTCATATGGTCTCTCAACTAGTCACCTCTTGACACTACAGGCTGAAAACTGTCACAGACAATACATACACCAACAGGCATGGCTATTTTATTAAAGCTTAATTTACAAAAATGGGCAGCTGGCCTGTGGGTCATAGTTTGCCACAGAAACTAGAGAGACCCTCATCCATGTGCACCAAGAGACATACATAAAAATAATCACAACAGCTTTACTTGTAAATGCAAAAAATTCCAACAAACTATCAATTAGAAAAGGGAGATCGCAGCAGTTAAAAAATGAATGAACTAGAGCTACAAACATCAACATGAATGAATCTCACAAATGTGATGCTGACCAAAGAGAAGCTCAGAAACCTATTTATGAAGGATATTGTCAATTATATAAAGTTTAAATACATGCAAAGTTATATTATACACATGTAAATACATAAGTATAAAGAATGCACGGGGCAAAGATGAACTATATTGTTAAAGAGGTTAAAAAAATAAGCAAGGAAGTGACTACTGTCAATATCTAGGTAATGAGTGTATCTATGGGGGAGGATAAAGACGCAATATGATGGAGAATGACAAGTTTCAGGGATACTTTTTTTAGTAACTTTTAAAAAGATTTTATTTATTTATCTTTAGAGGGGAAGGGAAGGAGAGAAGGAGAGAAATATCAGTGTATGGTTGCCTCTCATGTGTGTCCCCTGCTGGGAACTGGTCTGCAACCCAGGCATTTGCCCGACTGAGAATCAAACCTTGATCCTTTGGTTCGCAGGCCCGTGCTCAATCCACTGAGCTACACCAGCCAGGG
>PVKM010003748.1:0-55747 GCA_004027735.1 Carollia perspicillata | reverse complement strand
GTGGGTCCATGCTAACACACCCCTTTCCTTTCAGGGGATGATGTGCGTCAGTATCTACGTCAGTACCTCGTGGGCCCCCGAGGTCCTCCAGGGCCACCAGGAGCCGGTGGAGATTGGTCCCTCCAGTCTTTGGACTACGCAGAGCTGAGCAATCGCATTCTCAGCCTCATGTCGAGTGAGTGTCTGTCTTTTGCAGGCTAGGGTGGTCAGGAGGGCCCTGGATGAGGACATGGGGGCTGCACCTCCCCAAAACGGCCCACGGACCCTCTCCTGCCAGGCTCCACCAAACCCAGAGGAAGCGAGCTGCCTGCAGAGCTATTCAAACCCGTGGCCCCAGAGCAGGTCAAGGAGCCCGGCCAGGGAAGCCAGAATGAGTGTCTTACGCACCGTCCTGCACAGAACTTATACACACCTCACGCACACTTCCCTATACACACACTCACATATACATACTTCCTTACACACACATTTGTACAGACAAAACACACATGCACACTTCTCTATACACACATGCACACTTCTCTATGCACACACCTCTATACACATATGCACACCTCTATACACATGTCTCTATACACACAACTCACACATACACTTCTCTACACACATGCACATTTCTCTACACACATCTCTATACACAACACACACACTGCTCTGTAGACACACTTCACACATACACACTATGCACACCTGCACATACTCCACTCGGCCTACACAAGCACACCCAGTAGGATGAGGGGTGTGGGCCCTTTTTGACCTCTGCTTTTCCCGGGCCCTGGGGCCCCTCCCCCGGGCGTGGTTGCCCAGGATCGTATCTCTGGGCTCCTCTTTCCGCGGGTCCCTTCCTGCTGCCGCTCTTTTCCCCTTCCTGCCCCCGCTTCCATTTACATGGCTTCTGTCTGGCTTCCTCTTACAGCGGCCCTCCTGCTGCCTTTCCCTATCTGATCTGAATCTATCACAATCAGGGATTTTGTTCCTCAGGTTCTGGAGTCAGCATCGGTCTTCCTGGCCCCCCGGGGCCCCCTGGCTTGCCAGGGACATCCTATGAGGATCTCCTCTCTTTGCTCCAAGGTAAGGCCGAGCTGAGAACACCTACCTGTCCAAGCGATTTGAGATGGAAGGCAGAGCCCTTCGGTCCTGGCCACAACCAACTCCCTGCTTTTCCTTTCTCTCAGGATCTGAATTCAGAGGCATCATTGGACCCCCGGGCCCCCCTGGGCCACCAGGGGTCCCAGGCAATGGGTGGTCCAGCATCAGCATGGAGGATCTCTCATCTTACTTGCACAGTAAGGATGGGGAGCAGGGGTGAGGGCAGAGGACTGCAGCCTGGGCTTGAGAGCTCCAGGGTTTTAGTAAGGGTAGCTGTGGCGTTAAATCTGTTTACCTGTTACCCAGTCATCCTGCAGCACATATAGGGCTGGGTCCTGGGGCCCTGGGGAGGGACATGCAAGCTTTGAGGTGCTTTTAGCCCAGCAACAGGAGGAGTGAGGAGAGACAGTGCACCCAGGTGCAGCCCTCAGAGAACTCATGAGCCAGTGAGCGTGGTACCAGTGTGATCAGGAGCCAAGGCGGGGTTCCCACTCTCAGAGGCGCAGGGGCTGAGGGGGAGGGGACATGACCTGGGTTGAACATGGCTCCAAATTGGGAGTGGGAGGGCCAGTCATTCCCTGGTGGTGCTCTGGGTGTCAGCTGCTCCCTCATCCCCTCCTCTGCAAGAAGGCACCACATGGGGTCCTGGGTAAGAAATTCAGTGTTCTCCGCAGGGCGATCTCTGATCTTTCTCTTTCTCTTGCCTCCTGCTCAGCTGCTGGCTTGTCCTCCATCCCAGGCCCTCCAGGCCCTCCGGGTCCCCCAGGCCCTCGAGGTCCTCCAGGTGTCTCAGGAGCACTGGCAACCCACGCAGCTGAAAACACCGACAGCTTCCGGAGTGAACTGATTAGCTACCTGACAAGTAGGTGCCCCTAACATGGCTGTTGCTCATAGGCCTTTTTCCCCCCGGCCTTGCTTCTCTCTGGGAGGGGAGCAGAAGGCGAAGGACCCTGGGAGACCAGTATGTGAGTGCCACCAGCCAGGGAAAGCCCAGGGTCTTCCCGGCCAGCACAATCCGGCTAATGGACAAGTGCCTTGAAGTTCATTACATATCCGGCTTAGGAGCGTTGAGACCCTGCGAGAGACCCCTTAACTCCCACTTCTTCCTCTCCACCCAGACCTGAGCTTCCCACTCATGCAGCTTCCCCTCCACAGGTCCTGATGTGCGCAGCTTCATCACGGGTCCCCCAGGCCCTCCTGGGCCCCAGGGACTGCCCGGAGACAGCCGCCTGGGGCCCATGGACGGCTCCTACAGCCGGAGCAGCTCCTCACAGAGCTCGTCGGTCAGCCGGGACACGTCCTACAGCTCTTCCATGGGCGTAGGAGGGTCCAGCGGAGGCTCCCTGGGTGAAGGGGGAGGCTTTGGCTCAGACCTTCGCCTGGGCCAAGGCTACGGGACAGCAGGAGGTGGCATGTATGGTGGTGATGGCGGCCTTGCTGGAGGTCTGGATTACAACGAGCTGGCTGTCCGGGTGTCCGAGAGCTTGCAGCGTAAGTCGGGAGACGTGGGCCACGGGGCTGTGGGGGGAGTGGGAGCACGGGAGCATCTCCACGTCTGGGCCCCGGAAACTTCCCCTCTTGTTTTCGGAGTGCCCAGGCTGCAAGCCCCACAGCACTGCAATCAGGACCTTCAGGGACTGAAGACAGGAGGCCCCAACCTAATTTTCTCCCTGCTCGGTTCAAGAGGCCCCAGTCAGGGCTGAAACCTCTGCTGCAGGGGATAGAGAATGCTGGGGTCTCTGTACTTCACTTTCCACTAACTGGTGTGGGTCTTGGAAGTGTCTGTGACTGCGACAGTCTCTGCTGGGGCTGAGGGGAGGCTGCTGGCTAAGAAGCCCTCCCTCCCTGCAGCTTAGCGTGGTTACGCAGGCAAGTGCCTCTGATGAAAGTCTGCTGTGCCAGAGCCTGGCGCCACTCCCCGGGGCAAGACAAGGACACTGCAGGGCTTCCTTGTCACCCAACCTAGTCTCAGTGCACTGGGAGCTGGCTCCCCACAGTGAAGAGTGTGCCCACACTTTCATGTTTCACAGGTCAGGGCCTGCTGCAGGGCATGGCCTACACCGTCCAGGGCCCACCGGGCCACCCTGGGCCCCAGGGGCCCCCCGGCATCAGCAAGGTCTTCTCTGCCTACAGCAATGTGACCGAGGACCTCATGGACTTCTTCCGAAGTAAGGGGCCTCCCCAGATCGCTTTCCCAGCACGTAACTTGCCGCACAGTCTCCCACAGAGCCTGCTCCAGAGACCTGTCTCCTAAAAAACCTCATTGTTGACACTCAAGATGCCTAAAATCTGACAGATTCTGAACTTCGTTTTCCTCTTCCAAACCCAAACTCTACCACTACCTTCCCTGTGTTACTTTGAATAAATCACTGTATCTCCCAGCTTCAGGGGCACTGCTAGTCTAAGGCCGGTTTTTCCCCTTGCAGCTTATGGAGCCATCCCAGGGCCCCCTGGGCAGAAGGGAGACATGGGCTTCCCAGGACTCAAAGGTAAGTGGTGGCAGGCAACAGCCACCAGCATCCTGTGTAACCAGCTCATGCTGAAAAGCAGCCCTGTGCCAGTGCTGTGCTGGGCTCTGTGCCGCTCCTCCAGGCCCCACACTCCTGGCGTGTGCTGCCTCTCTCTCTCTCCTCCTAGGTCAGAGGGGCCCCGCCGGGCCACCTGGCCAGCCTGGGCCACCCGGCCCTCGAGGGCACAAGGGAGAAAAAGGAGACAAAGGTAAGCCCCCACTGCCACAGTTTCTGGAGTACTGAGAGGCAGCAGATTTGTCCCATAGCAAGCCTGAAGAATTAAGGCAAATGCCATTTACTAAAGGCAGAGCCTGCCAGCCACGTAATTAGCATAACAACCAGACAGCTGGGGAGAAAGGAAGCACGGTGCCCCTGCAGGGAGGAAAAGGAGGACCAGTCTGGTCATCAAACAGGGTAAACAATTTAAATAAACTGATGGTCTTACAAGAGTTTATCTTTCGAGCCAGTTTAAAGGACCCACGGGTCACAAGATATTTTCTGACTTCCTAACTTTCATTGTCTAACTTTCAGGTGACCAAGTCTATGTCGGGCGGAGAAGGAGAAGTATCGCCACCAAGCCGTGAGCCGCCGTCGGCGGACCAGCCCTCAGACCGGTTCTTCCAATGGCTTACGGTGCTCTTCGGTCACGATCTCTCCGAAGGGTGAAGGCCGGAGTACCAATGTCCTCCTGACAACAGCATAGCCAAACAGCCAACCAGAACACTTACTGTAGTCTGAAACAATATATACACACATAAATAATTCAGAGACACACGATCGAACAGCCTCGTTGGGCAGACCTGAGTAGTTGCAGAGCTGTGGCGGGAGACTGACTCCCCTGCTTTCTAGCCCAGGGCCCTTGGCTGCTTCGGCACTTAGCTCGAGCCCTAACCTAGCGAGGCCAGGTACATAGAAGTTGGCTTGGGAGTCCTTGAGCTTTGCCTAAAAATGAGCTCAGAAAAATGGCAGACGGGGTGGGGGATGGGAGGGGGGCACCTTCCTGGGGGTAACACTTGATAGGGGTACGTTCCAGCTAATGCTTTAAAGCTGTGCTATCAGCTCCTTCCTCCCCGATCACTCCGCATTCTCTAGTCATAGAAGAGTTGGCTAACAAGCAACTCTTGCAACTGAAAAGTTAGGAAATTCACTTCCTCTGAAGGTGGCGACAGGGTTTCTTTCTAATAGTTATTTCTCTCTACATACCATATTCCCAGTTGCGCAGAGAGTCTGTTTGACTGTAGCTACGATCTGTAGCCACAGGACTGCAGCAAATAGGAGAAGGAGGGCAAGGGAGAGGACAGGGAAATGGCAGTCCTGCTGCTGGGAAAGACGTCACCTCTGCTCTGCACCTAGGACACAGCACTGGGTACTGGGCACAGTTGATTTTTAAAGCACTTTTCAATGTCTAAAAACATTAATGTGGTCTAACTGATGAAAAGTCATTTCAAATGTAAAATTTCCAATTAAAGGATGTTTTCCCCTTTCTTAATACATGTGTCATCTGATTCATCTAACCAAAGTTAAGAAAGAAGAAAGAAAATACTTTAGGTTTGACTCTGACACTACTACAAACACAATATTCTGGGACAGTTTCTGGCATTTTGTTAAATCACTGAGATCATTAAAGGCAGACCTTTATCTGCAACTAATAATTCAATTTGGGCAATTACAATCCATACACATAAGTCACTTGAAATAAGCATCTATACAACAGCTAAGCAACAGAATTGTTCTCCATTAATGTAGTGATTCACCCTGGGGTAAAGTAATTATAATCACAGAGCAAGTACTATGGAATACCAAAGTGCCTGTGAAGGAAAAGCGCACCAGTACCAAATGCCCCACAGAAATAAATGCAGAGTAAAATCAGACGTGCAAATTCAAAGGAGGCTAACTTTTGGATTTGTTATAAATTGTGATGCTCAATTGCTGGATAATTTAAAGTGGGGTTAAATGAAATCTTCTGTACCTGTTCTTCTAAAAGACTGGATTGCTTATTTCTCATGTGGCCTCTCCCAGCTGTCTCCCATACTGTCTTGGGAAAAAACACGCTTAATTCCACAACCCCAAACGACAGCTAGCAGCGGCCACCAGCCAAGCACGTGTTCCCCACGGTCTGTTTGCCTCCTTTGTTGTATCCCATTACTACCTGCTCTGAATCGATGTAGGAATTCTAAAAAATGAGTCCAAAAAGCTTTCAGAATTTCAAACAACTTCTTACTTCCTAATGAAAACTCACTGCATACAATAAATGACTACACTGCACCTTTTTAATGTTTTAGTTTCACCTCAAGTCTGAGTCTCTTTAGCGTTGTAATAGTTTCAAGGGCTCAAGTATTCTGTCCCCTTTGATGATACTCACTTGATCAATCAGACACGAGTTTTCCCCTCCTTACCTTTCTGAGCTATCCGAAAGTCTCCCGAGTTCTAAGGCCACGTGAAATGGGTGAAAGGACAGAACCCAGGAAAAAAATGGGCAGATATGTCCTCAGCTGGATGGCCATGACTCGGAGCCTCTTTTATTTCTTTCTTTTTTTTTTTTTTAAAGATGACTGGGGTTAAGAATGAGCTCAACAGTGCACAACGGTCTTGGATTAGAAAGTGACATGCTTTGCCTCTCTCCAGCCAAGAACATTTGCAAACGATCTGCCTGGTGTCTACTAAAACGTGTATGAACATTATGAATGAGGCTACTTTTAGCAAAAGTGAGGTCATATATAGCTTGTGAAATGTTTAGTGAGAACAATAATATATCCCAAGGGGGGAAACATAAAAAATACATACATACACATGTTGGTGGAAGTACGTAAAGCGCCACTAGTTCAGTCCGAAAGGGTCAGCAGACCCGGAGGACTGCAACTGCCAAAACAGAACCAGGACCAAAAGAGCTGCAAGATGCTCTCATGCACGACAATTCAGTTCCAGTGGTTCTCAATGAAAGACTGCTTCTCGACACAGATTAAGAAATAGCTTTATTGTTCATCTGTCAATCCCATGACTGAAACGACACATTGCTCCCAAGTAGACAAGAGGCATGATCTGAAACAAAGTTCTTTATGAAAATTTAGCTTGTGAAGTTATTACACTGCAAATCAGAGGATCACAGAAAGCTGCAGCCAACGCTTAAAACTGGTGTAACACTCCATCCAAAGCTTAGAAGCAGACATTTTAAAGCTGTATCAAAACCGTGTCAGCCACAGAAAAGCGACAATAGAGGCATTAACGGTTGTGCCCTCAACTTAAGAAAAGCATTTAAAATATCCCATTTCCTATAAAAGATCATTTCCCAGAAAAGAACTGATTTATTTAATCAGAAGACTATTAGAACTAGAACTCTCCTCTTTCATCTCAGTTCTAGGTTTTCCGTTAATCAACACTATCTCTAGCTAATCATGTGACAGAATTTGGCTTCTCAGAAGAGACTTTGTCATTTAAGCACAGTGTGGAATGGGAAAGAGTGTGTAGTTACAAAGGAACTGAAAAGAGTACAAAAGACAGTCACTTCTGAAACTCGCTGATGCTCACGAAATCAGAGACCCTCCATTAAAGTGGATCTCATATGCCTGAGAGCTTTGTGCTTGAGGAAACACTACTTAGAGGTAGCTCTGGTTCTGGTTTATATTTAATTACAATTTGCTGTATCCTGTCAGAGGAAAGTTCTAATATTTTCAGCCAAGTATGAGCACTCAGTTTCTTCCTTACCCACCCTACAGCTTCCCCATAGAAAGGGGTAAGAAAAAGCTTACTTGTGACCCTACACGGAACAGCAGCTGACTCGGCGATTCGCTCCAACCGTGGACGGACAGGACGAGGAAAGGCAAGCTGGTGCGACAGGCTCTGCGTGCCAGGCCTGCGGAGGGTTCGCAGCACGCGGGGAGCGGGGAGTGAGCGGGGTGCACACTCGGAGAATTTCTTTTACGCATCTCATAGCACATTCTGCCACAGCAACAAGGTCCGATCAGGAATGGATGTGACTGTACTCTTTGATTTGAAAGAAGTCTGCGCCCCGCCCCGCTCCCCACCCACCCTTCCTGCCAGCAGGATCGCTACCATCCACGGGAACAGAGGGCCTAAGAGAAGTGTGCGGGCACGGGTACGAACAGCACATTCTGTAACAAAACACTTTTTCAAAGTACTTCTGAAACTTTAAGTATTAAAATGAACGTTTCGCCTCTGTATATTATCATTTTGTAGTGCTGCACCCACAAGAACACGGTCATATTTGGAAGAGGACTCAAGCATAAACACTGAATGCAAAGGGCAGTTTTTAGGGAGACACAGCAGTTGAAGGTGAACTAATCAGTGTCACCTGTTCTCTGAGCCTCTTTCACTCCGAATGTCAAGTTGAAAGAAATAAAAAGACTCGAGTATTCAGACCAAATAAGACTATGTGCCACAAACTAGCACTCAAAATATCATTAAAATGATACTGAAAAAAGTCACTGCCTAAAGTATTAAGTTTTTAAAAGCCAATAACCTGAAAATTTCAAAGAAAGTGGTTTGAGAACCTTCCTCTCCTCTCCCTCTTAAAATAAATCATTAAATACACTAAGTAACTTTATACTGTCATTTTATCATAATATAAACAATTTCCATCATCATCCTGAATATTACTTTATAAAGATATATTTTTTAAAAGGCTTTCAAAACATTTTTCAACCCAGCATTTGAGAATAAAGCATTAAAGGAGATTTGTATACAGTAACACATTCATGTGACAAGTGTATGAGTTTACAACCATACATAATATGTGTGTGTGTGTATATATATATATATATTTATACTTATATAAAAAACAAACTTGGCCAGAAGTTAAGGCTACCTACAAAGTGTCCAAGTAAATTATGCTTGTCAAAACAATTACAAAATGAAAATCACACATGCGTTTAAATCATCTAAACCATTGACGAAATAAGGTTCAGTATTCAAAGGTTTCAAATTAACTGCAAGAAAGTGCTACAGATATTTACATTTTCTTAATATAATAAATGTTCCCACATTTACATTTACATTTTCACCAGCATCGAATGTAACAGAACAGAAACTGAAACTTGTACGATTTGGTACCTAGTACTCTCTACAGAGAACGGGCTGATGGCAGGCAGCAAGCGTCACCTACAGATGGGCCGTCTCCCGTACCCAGTGCGGTTCACAGCACTGCGCAACGCGACATGTGCTCGGAACTCTAAGCCTCAAGAGGACTGAGAGTGAGCATTTCATTAATAATTACACATATCAGCAACCACATGATAAAGGATCCAGGCTTTTCCCACTCAAATCAAAGTAAATAATTTAAACATAGAACAAAACCAAAATATAAGTGTCTTTATTTCAAAACAACTAAGTCATTTCCAACATTTGCCTAATTTTTTTTTAAAAAGTATTCTGAACAAAAGACTATTCTCTTTTAAGATCTACTTCAGAAAATACATTTATAAATCTAACTCAGAGCCGGCAGGCCTCTGACGGAGTTTCCAATGAGCAGAATTTCCAAAGATGGGGCAAGTCACTGAACCAGCTCCTGTGTTATTGTAAAAAATAAGTTGGGATGGCTAACCCTCTATTTCTTTTAATTTGTTGAGTTTTACATTTCCAATTAGAACATCTAATGGCTACTTTTTTTCCATTGTTCCCAACTTTGTACAACATATGTTTCAGAATGAAAATTTCTATCAAATGGTAATAGAAGCAAGATTTAAAAAACAATAATACTTAATACTAAGGATATTTTGCTGAGTCAAACAAGGAAACCCTTTTCTAGACTCAATTAAAGTTTAGTGTTTTAGGCACTGTCTTAATAAAACTAGCACCCTTGAGTATTAGCTCATACCTAAACAGGTAATTATTTTAGACAGATTATTGAAATAATTTTTCTCTTTTAAAAGAATTTGTTGCTATTTAAAGATAAAATAGATGTATTTAATAAATCAGTATCATATTTTGAGCAACTCCTAGCTTTTTCATGAGAGCTGATTTACCAAAGAAAGTTATTCCCACTCTCCACAGCAGAGTTTCAACTGTAGAATTCAGGCATCTTTGAGACAAACCAGTATTTACTAATACTCAGTGACATAACAGGTTTTTTAAAAAATAACTTTATCATTATATCTTTAAGAACTTCTTTAGGTAAGTATCTAAAGAACACAATTTTTAAGATTAATATACAAAATCGCCTTAGGGAATTACTGCAAGATGCTATATGCCAGCACGACCCAGCATCTGTCTTGTTCCTTTCCCTTCATCTTTGCTCAACACACACACGCAAACCACCTAGAAGGTGAGGCAGATGATTGTCTTCGTGCGCCCTCTAATGCAGACTGCGGCAGAAGATGAAGAGAACAAAATGACATATTCTAAAAGCCAAACCAGACCACAGGATGCTTCCCACTGTTACGATCCAGTGGAATGCAGGCTAGGGACAGGATAGAATTTGGAGATCCGACTCTGTGTTGATGGGTTAAGGCATTCAGACTCCCCGGTCATTTTAAAGAACACTTCCTGTTCCTGCAGTTTCCTGGCAAATTCTTCTTCCAGTGTCTTAAAAAGGAAGAAAAAAGAAAATCACGTACTGGTATTACAAACAGAATTTATTCTGGCAGCAAGATAAAGCTCTTCTCCCCAAACGCTTCCCCTGTGTATTAATTATCCTGCAGAAGACCAGACTGCTCAGTAGCCGAGATCAAAGACGTGCACAGCCCTGGGTTCAAGTCCTGGTTCAGCCATAACAATGTCTAACTTCGGTCAACCACTTAACTGCTCGGTATTACAGAAATCATTTCACCCTGCGGCTATAAATAGGGATAACACCACCTACTGCACTGGGTTGCTATGTGAGGGTTAAATGTGACAGTGATGTACTTAACACATATTAAGTACTCAACGGATTGCACCTACTATTAACTATTATCTGTCACTGCCACTGGAACTTACCATTTTCTGTATTTTATTCTGACTGTTGATGTGCATGTCTTTTCTCCCACACTGGACTAGATGCTGTTTGAAGGTAAAACCAAACCAGATTCACCTGTACATCCCCACAATGCAGAGCAAATATAAGTGCTTGATAAACATCTGAAGTACCAATGGCTCTGGGGACAAGTGGTTTAGGGATAAGTGTGGCTGGAGAGGTACAAGCAAAGTCTAGAAGAAGGCGGAAGGATACAAGAAGGTTTCTCGGAAGAAATGAAGCATGAACTTCGTCTTGAAGGAGAGATAAAAAGATGAGAGACAGGACAGGGAAGGCATGCCAGACAAGGGAGCAGAAACAGTGCAGAGGCGGGACCCTGCAAAGCCGGTGCGAGTAACGGTGATTAGAGCCGATACTGGGACATGCCCTGGCACAGAGGCCAGTGTGGGGTGAACTGGAGAGGCGGCTGTGGCCGATGTGTGGCACTGTGAAGGTTTAAGAGTCAGAGAGAGGCATTCGTACTTTTTTCTGATAAAACTAAAGATTTATCTATGAGGGGACCCCCCAAAATGGAAAATCTTTATAAAAAATTGTGTATTCTTACATATTTGAACATCAGTCACCTTTACTCTCCATTTGATACAATACACCTATTGAGACATTTTTTCCATTGCTCAAAAGTTTTTTAAGTCATCAATTTTCTTGCCTTTTAGTATTCCTGCCATTTTTTGCTTCACCTCTTCCACATCAGCAAAACTCTTCCCTCTTAGGACTTTTCTCACCCAAGGAAACAAAAACAAGTTGCTCAGGCGAGATCAGGTGAGTAGGGAGGGTGGGGCACAGGGGTCATGCCATTTCGGATCAAAAACGGGTGAACACTCAGCACAGTGTGGGCAGATGCCCTCGTAAGGCACCAGTCAGGAAATGAGCAAATGCGCTAAGAGTGGTCCAAAACAACCCTGCCCTTTGTGACAGCACAGATGGAACTGGAGGCTAGTATGTTAAGTGAAATAAGCCAGTGAAAGACAAATGCCCTGTGATCTCATTTATAAGAGGATTCTCATGACCAGAATAAACTAATGAGTAAAAGAGATCCATAGGCCTAGAATCATGGAACAGACTGACAGCTGACACAGGGGAGGAGGGAGGTGGGGACTGACTGACGGAAGCTGAAGGGATTAGTCAAAGAACGGGTATGAAGGACCCATGGACGTGGAAAATGGTGTGGGAAGTGACTATGGAAGTGGGGGGCAGGCTGGGTGGAGGGGGGCAAAGGGGGAGAAAGTGGGACAACTGTATTATCATAAACAATAATTTTTTTTTACAAAAAAATGTCACTGAAGCCAAATGCAGCCTCTCACAACAATGCCAGCTGGTACTCTCGTACAGATGGGATCCTAGAACACTCGCCTAGCACGGGAAGCCTGTACTACAAGGGGCCCACCTCCCAGAAGATAATTCCAGTGTTTTTCTGGGGGATCCCCCCCATATACCACTATGACAACACCAGAGACGTCCTTGAAGATAAATGATCTGGTGGTGGCAGGCAAGTGGGGAAAAAGGAGAGGGAACTGAAGACCAGAAGGCCCATTAGGACATTACTGAACAGTTTTAAGCAAGTACTAGGATGACAATATGGAAAAGAGAAATACTATGACTGAGTGAGGGTGACCATGGAAATGAAAAACAAGTCAGGTTTCTAGCCTAGATGTCAAGAGAACAGCAATGTGAGAACATCTGTCGGTGGAGGGAACTGGAGAGGAAACAGGTGAGACGGAGACAAGAAAAAGGACTCACGCACTCCTCCTCCTCTGCCTGCACACTGTGCTCTGCTCCTCTGTATCTTATTTTTTAGATTTTTAATGTACTTTTTTCCATTACCATTTAACCTCCTTATCCCCAGTATCTTGAACTTAACTCCCTCAGAGCGATAATCCTGCCGATCTATAATTACTTACCACTAAATTCTGAACCTTAGGGCCCAGGGACTTCGTCTCCTCACCTGTGAATTTCCTGTACCTGACACTTAGTAGGTAAAGAACCAATAGCTGGGAGGATGGGTGGATAGATGGATGGACAGATGCACGGATGGATGGATGGACGGACAGACAGACACAAGCATTTGAATTAAAGTTTTTAAATTACCTTTTTCCTAGGTCTCAATTTCTCTCTCCATTCCTTTAATTCCTGGCTGTGTTCTTCATCTAACTCCTTTAGTTTCTGAGTCTCATGTTCAACCAATAGGTGACATTTTTCATTCTGAAAATAAAGTTTGGGTTAAAACACTTCAGATCAACAAAGCAATTTTTCACAAATACAATTAATTATCTTCCAAAATAATAAATTACTCATCAAACACTAGGCTATTACTGAGGTTCAAATTTTCTAAAAACCAAGGGCCAGGAATTATGAAATGAGTCATAGCTTCAGTTTTTTTAAATTGATTTAGAGAGGTAGGAAGGGAGGGGCAGCGGGGAGGGAGAGAGAAACATCAATGTGAGAAACATCGCTTGGTTGCCTCCCGTACATGCCCTGACTGGGGATCGTACCCACAACATAGGTATGTACCTGACCAGAAACCAAACCCACAACCTTTCAGTTTACACCACAGGGGTGTCCAACCTGCAGCCCGCAGGCCGCATGCAGCTCAGGACGGCTGTGAATGCGGCCCAGCACAAAACTGTAGATTTACTTAAAACACGGTGAGATTTTTTTGTGATTACATGTCACAATGTATTTAATGTGTGGCCCAAGACAACTCCTCTTCCTCCAGTGTGGCCCTGAGACACAAAAAGCTAGACGCCCCTGTTTATGGGATGATGCTCCAACCAACTGAACCACACCGGCCAGCACTGCCTACATCATTTTGAAAACTCTGTTCATCTTCTTTGAAAAATATACTAAAACTAGTCAATACTGCTTTTCAAAGACTCAACTTCTTAGGTTATAATTTGGCTTATACTGTATTACCCATAGTTACATAAAATCCAAACAAGTGCCTATGAATTTCATTTGGTTTACACAGGAAAGAAAAGCCGGCATTTCCGCAGGTACAGAGCAGTTCACAGCTCTTCGGAGAGTCTGGCTAACTACACACGCCTCCAACTCCGTGCTGCGCATCTACTGTCAGCCTTGTTTCCGTGCTTCGGGCCTGACCTGCAGCTGGTGCAGCTCTCGGACGTTGGCTTCACACTGCAACTGAAGATCCCGCATTTGATTTTCGTGTTTTTGATGCTGGGCCATTCTCTCATTTTTCTGCCTCTTTTCTTCTTGAGCAGCAAACTACAAATAGGAAAGACAAAGGTAAATATGGTTAACAAGCAATGTAATGTCTGCATCTTCTAACCGTACAATTAAGGAATTTAACAAAACTTAAAGTACAATAAATTAAAGCTGCAAGTAATAATATACTGTGACTCAAAGCTGGAGTTTATATCATGGGGAAGGGAGGGCCTCTGATTAAAACCCTGTCCTTCCTATCTGCTAAGTAACCTCAGTTAATTTGTGTGTGGGACCTGTGATTATGGAAATATAATGAGACCATGTGTTATCACTTAAAGAGCTGCCCAAGTCGCCTCATCCCACAGCTGGTATTAAGACCAGTCTCGCCCAAGACCTGGGGTGGGCGCTGATGGGAGGGAGGGTGCTGCCCCCTGCGCCTGCCTCCCTTGGAAGACTAAGTTGGTACATGCCATATAGCTAGCCCCAACCCACTGAGCTGAAGTGACCGTCCCAGGTGCAAGGTGGCTCTAAATAATTACATCACAATTATGTGGCACTCCTAAAGGTCATTCAAATTTGTTTAACCTTAAAGAGAATAATCTGCTTGTTTACCTGTTTAATTTTTTCACGGTCCTGATCTGGAGTGGCCGTTGAGTTAATTCTCAAACTTTTCTTAAACATGGCCATTCGAGTCTTGGCTTCACCACGCTGGATCTTAGGTAGCCTTGCTCTCTCTTGAGTCTGTCTGGTTTTCAATTCCTCAATAAGTCGTTGGTTGTACCGGTGCATTTGTTCCATTTCCTGAGAAAGATTTAAACAGAGTCAAGTGACGCAGACATAATGCTCAGTGCAGTGCCCACACAGATGTTCGAACATGCCACTGTATTGTTGCTGTTTCCCGAAGTTACTCTCTCCCTTACTGCATACAAACCAGCAAAATATTAGGCAAAAAATGATTCGTAAGAGAAATACAAAGCTATTAATAATGAGTATTATGTTGAAACTCTCGATAAGCACAGGGAGCCCACAATTTTGAGGTACTTGAACCATAAATGGACCACAACAGCTCCCTTCCAGGGACCAGGATGGACCTCATCAGAGGCCGCCAAGCACTGTGACCAGCACTTTGCTCGGAATGTGGGAAAGAGAAGTCTGCAATCATGATCGACGTATAATTACTCACTCCAAACTTTATCAGCGGCATCTCAGGGTCAAATAAGGAAATAATGCATTCCCTAAGAAATACGAGTTTCAAAAATGAAATTCTCACTCTGAAAACTTTAAAATGAACAAAAAAAATTTTCCTTTCATTCACCTTCTCATGGCGCTTGAGTAACTGGTGTCTCTGCATGAAATACTGATCTTTAAGTTGCTGTTTGAGCAGCTGGTGTTTTTCCTGTAAGTGTCGCTCCTCAAGCTCCCAAATTGCAGCTTCTCGAGCTAGAAGAAGAAAGCAATTTTCAAAATGTCACTTTGATCTTCCTACTAACGCATCTTGGTCTTCATTTTAATATTTACATAAATGTGTTCTATATACACTAACTTTTACACACTGACATTCTGAACTATAAATGAAATATTACCAATATAAAGATAATATCCATTACTTTCAGTTCTGTCTAATGTTCTATAACAGAATGCCCCACCCCCAATACCAAAATTCCATTTTGTCATCTTCATGGAAATTTTTTGTTTTAAATCTGAGCTATTTCTTAGGGCAAATACGTGCTTAAATTTCCATTCTATCATGTAGCCATTAAGTACACTGACAATTATAAGAAATAATCAGTATATAAAATTATTCAGGTATATCTGTAGCATCATCTGGACAAGATGTTTTAAGAAGTATGTGTCTATGTTCACTTCTACTGTCAAAAAGGAATTCTGTATCTCACGGTATTTCTTAATTTTATAATTGTTTTCTTCTTATTTACCTCAACTTTCTTTATCTTTCCTTCTATCACTCTAGCAAAGGAAAGCATTCCAATAATGTTCACAGTACATCTCAGCAATGTTTCTGAGATACCATCTTACATATTCTGCATAATTCCGTATACCTCTCATGAGCTGCTGTTTGTTGTTCAGGCACTCTCTTTCGATGTTGGCTAACTCTGCCTTCTGCTGTTGGATGATCTTTTTCAGAGAGCCATCTAATTCTTGTTGCTGCTTCTGAACAAACTCTTGTTCCTATCAGACATAGTTAACCATCAGTTAGTAAGGATTTACTGAGCAAAACATCCACTTATCTATATGACTGCATATATTAGTGGTTAGCAAGACTTCTAAACCAAATTTCTAAAGTTAACGAAATTAAAAAACACCAAAATTATATAGTGTACATATATATAAAAATACATTAGGCACCCAATTTAAGCCCAGGAAAAAATACTAGGATACGTATTATTCTAAACTCTTCGTTAAGAATAATATATAATAGGTTATTACTCACTCATAATTAAAATGCCCTGTTACACTGTCATCTTTGGGAAAACAGTAAATTCATATCCTCTAAAACTGACCATCTGTTCCACTAGGTACGGACACAACAGGAACAAACAAGAAATGCCTTTCAGAAAGGCAATAAAGAGAATAAAACTGATACCAGAATTCCATATTCTCTATTTTCCCAAGACATGAAGAGTTAGGGAGAAATACGACGCCTACACCAGCAGAGGAAGATTGTCTACATCGACAGCTGGTGCCTAAAAAGAACAAGTTTGAGGACCTAGTAAGAAAGTGGGCTACATTTTATAAATCTATAAACAAAATTCCTTGTAATCAGAAGACTCTACTAACATGTTTGGGATTTGCTCATTAACTCAATAAATACTTATTAAGCACATACTATTTGCCTAAATGCTAAATTTATCCTTGCTTTAAAAATATCCTTCGTTGCAGTGTAAGAAAGGAAATGTTAAAATGACTCGTGATCTTCATGCTAGAGCACACGTTCACAGAAAAAATGAACGCGACATCCAAACTGAGAGACGCTGCCCAGGAGCCGGCTGGCTTGCCGTCTCTCTCTCTTTCGGCAGTTACTGCAGTTTGTGATCAGTTCAAGGCACATTCTGATCCATCCGAGTGTGGGTGTGAAACCTCAGTGTTGAAGCACCGCTTCACCTGGAATCCCTCTTTTCCGTGCACCCTGGAGAAGGTAAAACCCCGAGATCCTCATGGAACTGTTTTTAGGCCTCGGACAGAGCGCTGCAGGATGCAGGCAGCTGCCAGCCTAACCCTCAGAGCAGCATTCCTCGGGGTGCCTGCCTTCCTACTACTGTGCCTGCGCCTGTGGGTGAGGGCCAAGTCTCACCATTCATGATGTCCTTTAAAGTAATTCGGAGTCACAAACGCTACTGTCTCTTCTGCATCATAATTTGTATTTTAGCATGAATACACGTATGCAGTAGCAAAAAGACTAATGAATTGCCTCTATAAAATATAACTGCCAACTTGACTTACAGACACCTACTAACTTTATCACAGCAAAACGTAAATAAAACTAAATGAATATTTAAATTCAACTCTATAGAATAAGACCTTTTGAGTTGGGGGGGCGGTTTAAGTTTTAGAGACGGAAAATCTCCATGTCTATCTTTTAAGCAGTTACAACAAAGAAAGTTGTTCAAGTTTTTCTTTGTCCTACAGTGTATATCACTTATAATAAAATTGTTTTTCTAATTTCATTATAAAATCTCCATATGCAAACTTGTTAAATAAACTTACTATAATCTCCAGATATATCAACAGGTTTTCTTTTGTTCAACATTTTTACCATTGGTTTGCATAAAAAACTTTTAAAAAATATCTGTGTGGACAGAAACAATGGGTCGAAATTAACTAGCATGAATATAAATATTACATTTAGGCTCAAAGAAATCAAGTGCAAAAGTACAAGATGGGGTGAATAAATATTTGTGTTAAAATTAAAAAGGTTTAAGCCAGTGCCACTAAAAAAGTGAATGTAATTTCTTATCAATGCAATTTTTGGTCACATTACTACATTTATGTCTAGATAAACAATGTAAGAATTCAGTTCCACGAAAACCTCTATTAAGCACTTAGTACAATGCTGGGCACTGTACTAGTTACAGGGTTACTAAACCTAATAAAAGCAAGTGCTGCCTTCCAAGAGCTTCTACTCTATTGGTCCCAAACTGGTTTTCAGTTCACATAAAGAGTAGTGGGCCCCTTCCTTCCCTTTGTACTGGACTTTCAAAAGTTCTAAAGTAAACCACAGAAAACTCAAACCTGGGAATAAAGGGTCCGGAAACCACGTTGCACAATGAATGACTGAAAGAGCTGCAGCACGCCCTGAAGAGGCTAATAAACGAGGGGAAAAGAAGAGCTAAGACCGTTTCTAGAAGCAGGCCGAACTAGCACTGCTCTGCTCCAGGAGCTGAAACGTGAATCAATAAGGAAGAGTCAAGGCAGACCACATATGGAAGTGCTTGCTAACAATCAGAGTTAGCAAAGACACCAGCTATCTTATAGACCTTGGACTTGAAAGGTCCCTTACATACTAATTAATATATTTTATTACCTCAAAAGAAATGAAATTTTAATGTTATTGTACTTTCATTAAATTTCCTAACTTCAAAAGATAAGTATGATATGTTCACAATGGAAGTTTTAATTAAAAATTACTCTTAGAATAACATCTAAATGCATTATGTCATTCAACTGAAAAAAAAAATACTTTTAGGATCTAAATAAAAAGTGATGTTACATTCCAAAAAAGATTGTACAAGTTATATTCATCCTATAAAAAACTAACAGATTAATCTGGTCACTAGGAGTAACAAATAATTTAAAAATGGACATATAAATTATAAAATGAGTGCCCTTTAAATGTATAAGTTTGAATTTCTATAAGTAATTTTATCATACAATCAGATAATTATGAAAATGAAAAATATAACTCTGGGTTCTAAAAAACTATATGGAAGGGTTATGATATATTGGGCTATTTGTACAGAATTTTATCACTTTAACTCAAAAGAAAAGCTAAAAATGGTAATGATCAGAAAAGTGAACGTAATTCATGATTTCTCCCTCTCATTAAAAAAAATTGTTTTGCTTACATTTTTAGAAAACCACAGAGCCCAACAGCTGCCAATAATAAAAAAATAAGTCTAATTTCATGAGAGGGGAAAGAAGAGGCTGAAACCAAGCTGTATTCTATCTGCCCCAGCTGTGTATCTCAAACATCACAAACGCAAGTTACGGTGTTCCATGAGCTAGTCACTTCCCGATAGAAACTGTGAGAAAGAATACAGCCTTGAATTCCAGACTCGATTTCAAACTACAAGAAGAGCAAACTCACTATTCATCATGGACAATTTGAATAGTGAAAACTAGAGTTAAATAAAACTAAAATCACCACTTTTAATATGGCTTTTCTGACCACATCCATAATTAAAACATCTACATAAACAGATATGCAATCAAAATGTCACTTCACACAAAGATAGAAATCTAATCACAGCATTCAATCTCTCACATGTGCAAAGCTCATAAAATACTATTGGGAAGATATTTCTTGAAAAATATGAACATCTCAAATTACAATTTGTGGTGGGTAGACGAGAAAGAACACTGTGTAAGAAGTGTTCTAGCTCCGCCTCTACCGTCACGGCGTTTGTGACTTTAGGCAGACCACTCGGACTTCCCTGCCCTGACGTCTTCATCTGTAAAATGAATATCCTCCATCCCCATGTAAGGGTGGTGGCAGGGAGAGCAAATGGGCAAACTCTGAGGAATACTGTACTATCACAGTCATGCCAGGTTATTACTGTGATTGTCGTTAATGACATTATCATCTACCAATCTTCTAAGATTTTAACAAATAAAGCTAACAATGAAAAGGCACATGTGAGCCACAGAAAAAGCAGGTAAAACAGGAGAAGGCATCCTCCTACAGGCACGTGGGACTTACGTCCTGCATTGGGGCGTTGAAGACTGCACAAGATGACAACTGAAAAGACTGAATCATGACCTGAGCCACGCCCTGTGGATCAGAATACAATGCACCTCCCAGGTGAGAACATAGCTGAATGACTTCTTGTGAAAAAATAATGACACAAATGTTGAGTTTCTTGAGGCCTGAAACAGAGGAGTCTCTCTCCTCTATAAAATGAAAGATCTGAACTAGATCGATGGTTTCCAAACTCTAGTGTGCTGGCATTGTTTTCTATATCAGTCAAACCCTTTTTAAAAAACTCACCAAAAAGTCTAGCCACTGTTAATATAAAAAGAATGGTTTGTGTGACAAAGATGTAACCTGGCAGCCAAGGAGAGTGGACTGGAATGTGCATGTGTGATCAATGACGACATCACTGTACTAGTCAGGGGGGCGGTAGATGCTGTTGAGTGAGCATGTGTACTGTGTGGCCGTCATGTCCAGAATGACTGAGCCAGTAGAGCAACAAATCTGCATTACATTTTGCATTAGACTTGAACATTCCTCAGTGGAAACTATTCAGATGATCCAGAAGGCTGCAGCTATGGGCAACTGGTGATGGGCAGCTTCATCACAGCAGTGCGCCCACTCATACATCACGTCTCCTGCAGAGTTTTTTGGTGAAACATCAAATCACCCAGCTGACTCAGCCCTGCAAAGCCCAGATTTGATGCCCTGCGACTTCTGGCTTTTCCCAAAACTAAATCACCTTAGAAAGGGAAGGGATTTCTGACTGCTGATGACATTCAAGACAATACAATGGGGCAGCTGATGGCAATCCCAACACAGGATTTTGCAGAACGTTTTGAACAGCTGAAGAGTTGCTGGGAGAACTGTGTGAGGTCCCAAGGTGCCTACTTTGAAGGAGACTGAGGCATCACTGTCCTACGCACAATGTTCCTTGTATCTTGTGTCTTCCCCAATAAAGGTCTCCATTTTTCATAACACACGCTGGACGCTTCCTGGACAGACCTTGCATGTAACATTTATGGGACAGACAAGAAGCGGCACTGCTTGAGTTGAAGTGGAGGCAGGAGCGCGGAGCCCCGCTGTCCTTACTCTGAAGGGCTCTCAAGGTGCTTCTTCCAAACTCAAGAGCTCCTGGAAGCACAGTTGAAAACCACTGGACCAGATGATCAGACATTCTAGCTCCATGACTGTATGGCTATTATTTATAAACTCTCAAAAAAGTTTAAAACAGACTCTGTCAAGTTATTAAGTTTTATCACCTCCATTAAAAGCAGTAGCTGAAGAAGAACTCTTTTCAAATTTGTTAGACTACTAAATTCTTCATTAAATTTAGAAAAATTATTGCTTTCAGCTTTAGTTGGAAAATACAGGCTAGCGCCCAAAATTATATGAATAATAACCAACAGAGTTTCATTAAAGCATAAGATCACCTAATTCAATCAACACTAAATTCTTAATTTCAACTCTATAGTCTGATATAATTACCTTTTGGAACTTAAAAAGTCTATATTCTTTTACAAAGCAAAACCATAATTACTATTAGGTGGTTTAAAATCCAAATTATCCAAAAACAGATGGACAACCAGCAAGGGCTTCCTTTTCACCTATAACAAGACATGGCCGACAAACACGAAGCTAAGCTAGTAAGAGTTTAGATTTGGCACAGAAAGGGCAGCTTCCATATGGAGGGAAACATGGTATCATGGTTCAGTGCATGAAATGTGGAACCCAACTCACTTGGAAAAGAATTCTGCTTCTACTATTAACCAGATATGTGACCCTGGGAAAGTCACGCAACTGTCCTGAGCTTTCGAGTTCCCTCACTGTAGGATGGAGGTGGTAAGAGTAACTACTTCATTTACCACAAGGTTCAATGAGTTTATATATGTACAGCATTTAAACAGTGCTTGACACTTAGTAAACCCTGTGTTTGCTATTTAGTGATCTCTACAATGGCCAAGACAAAATTTTTCACTGGCTCACAGCAGAAACTAAATTTGTTCAAACAGGCTAGTTTTATTAAAATTTTAAATCCTGAGACATTTTTATTTTCCATGGTGTTAAAATAGCCTCCCCTTTGAAATGATGGTGACAAGTAAATGGCAGTTTTTAAAATATCCTTACTTGGCAAAAACAAAAAAAAATTTAATGGCAATCCATTTATCATGGTCCCCAATGTTTTTTTGTTATTTTTATGTTTCTTTTCATGGGTCTGCAAAACTTAAAAGTCTGAGAACCACTTTTTAAATTAAACAAAACCACATTAAAAAGATAATATAAAGCAACAGTTAATATATAATCCATGTCGAGTCTCCCTTTCATGACACATGTAACTACAAATTGAGCTCACCTTTTTTGCTCCAGGCTGAGTGCAAACTTAATTTAAAGAAGATGATTCCTAGCATAAAAAAGCCTTGTAGATCATGTGCAGTAATTCTAGAAGAACATGTTGGGAATACTCATTTATCTAGTTTCATGAAGAATTCACCCATCTTAACTGGCTCAGCCTTATAGTCCAGAATCAAACTGTTATACACATACATACACAAGTAAGGACAGTCTACTTTTTAAATTGCTAGACTCTGAATCAGAAAGACCAGACTCAATATTTAAAGTCAGGTTTAAAGTTGCTTATGTTGTTGAGTTTAACAGTAATAAATGTTTGATACACTATTTAATATTACCATTGACCATTTTTCTTTTAACTGAACTTTTTAGAAATGACGGCCTTTTACAGGCATTCTTTTCATACTCACCCTCCATATTTTTCTGTCCTGACTTTTATCAAACATTGGCATTACTACTTAAAAATATAAGCCTCAATCACAACTAAAATAAGAATACAGTGGATTATACATTAACATATTTGTTTATTCATCTGGCATCAACTTTCCAAACATTCCACTTAACTTCATGTTAGCAACTTAAATGTCACCATTAATGTGCATTTTATTACTACATAAAGAATGCCCTGGGAACCTGTATATGAGGAGAAGTCAGTACCATATAAGTACAGTTAGAAATTTACCCTTCCAACCATGGTTTACTGAGCTGTGAGAATAACGCTGCTTTCTGCTTTGAGTAGCATTAGGCTCTGCTGTTACCTGAGCATGCTGGCTTTGTGCAAGCTCCTCTTTCCTGCGTTTCATAAGCTCTTTTCTCAGCTCTTTGGGTGCTCTCTCCACTTCATTTATAACCTACAGTGTATAAGCATGCAGGAGGTGGGGAAATAATACTTTCTCCACAGCAAGCATTTATGTGAGCAGACAAGCTACAAGTCAAATATTAAAGCTGTTAAAAAGTTTAACATGCATTAGCACAGGGGTTAGTTTGGTGAAAAAGAATGAAAGGACAGAACATGCTGAATCTCAGTGCAGAAAAGGGACCATGTAGAAATTAATTAGTTGCTTAATTATCCCTATATATCATTCCCTCTTAAAGATCCAAAGACAATCAGTAAAGGATTACTTATAGCACCAATGCTGAACTAATGGTAATAAACTCAACTAACCTTGAAAGTTCATAAAATTATAAATATATCTATTGACACTGAAATATTGGACATAAGGAAAGCTGATGCCACGTATAAAAACAAAACATTTTGCCTTGGCTAGTGTGGCTTAGTAGATTGGCTGCTGGCCTGCAAACCAAAGGGTCACTGGTTCGATTCCCTGCCAGGGCACATGCCTGGGTTGCAGGCCAGGTCCCCAGTTGAGGGCGCAGGAGAGGCAACCACACATTGCTGTTTCTCTCCCTCTCTTTCTCCCTCCCTTTTTCTAAAAATAAATAAATAAAATCTTTTTTTAAATGAAAAAAAAGTAAAACATTTCGTAACTTTATTGATACAACCAAAAAAATAATAACTTTCGTCCTGGCTGGGTGGCTGAGTTGGTTGAAGCATTGCCCCGTGCACCAAATGATCATGGGTTCGAACCCCAGTCAGAGCACAACCTAGATTGTGTGCTCGATCCTTGGGCAGGGAGTGTACAGGAGGCAACTGATTGATGTTTCTCACATCAATGTTTCTCCCTCCCTCTCTAAAATCAATAAAAATAGCCTGAGGTGAGGATTAAAAAAACAAAAAATAATTTTAAATAAAATCTACTAAATGAGACAAAAAAGAAAAACAATAGGAAAAGCAAGCCTTAGAATACACAAAGGAGAAATAAATGGATACTACATTTTCTTTTTTCTTAAAACACACCATTTCACATACGGTGTGATAAAAATGAACATATCTGATGATTTTGTGTTGGATTAGAATAGCATTCTCCTTTGCTGACAATTTAATCCAAACTTAACTGTCAAGTTTAAAATTAGTAACATAAGCACTCATAAAATAAGTTTAATATGCTATGATTTATTATACCAGATGTAGTATATTATAAAACAAAGTATTCTTTAGAGCTCCCTCTTTTAAATCATTTCAAAATCCCAGCTATATATTCCACCTAAAAATAGATCAACTTTGAATAAATGACCATGTGTTTACGAGTAGAAGCACCAAAAGCAACCAGATTCCAAATCACCACATGCTATTGGCTATTGATGGTCCGTGAAAGAGACTGATTTTGATTTAACATAGCATATTTAAAATTTCCCATCAGTAATTCCTCATGAAACCAAATCACCATTAAAAGGAAGAGACTCCCCAAATCCAAGAAGTTTAGTGATAAGGGAAAAAACACATAATAAAATTATTTAAAATATGCATATCATGATCTCAAACATATTCACTGGCTAAAACTCTCCTATCCAAAACAGTAATAACTAGAGACTTCTATATACTTGGGATTAAATCATATATTTACCTGTAAAATTTGTTTTATTTCATCTGATAATAACCTCTCAATGAAAACTACCCATGGTTTCAAGAGAATGAACGTGTAGCCTTGGCAAGTCATACATCATATGTAGAGCCATTCTACATAGAGCATAATAGTGTGGCAACACTGTAAGTTTTAGAAATGGTAGCCACATCAAGTAAGGTTACATACCATTTCATTCATCTTTACCTCAAGACATCATAGAACACACTGTGTTAATGTATGATTCTATTCTTTTTAGAGTAGAGCCTCAAGTTCAGTAATATCATGTTCAATTTTCTGCATAATTTAAATGTTAAAGTCAATGAAGCTGGGTATTTGAAACATACAGAAGTGAAAATACATTCACTAGTTTGGCTGAGATATTTTGGTTTCAATCTAATAGAAGGAATCACAATCATTACCCCTGGGATCTTTAAAATCATGAAAACGTAAATCCTCCTCCTACACTAAAGGTACAGAATACATCATAAAATTATCTCTGAAAACTGCTAATATAAAAAGTTCTCTTAGTTTTGGGGAGAAAAAGACACACTAATACAATATGTAAATCTTCTTTCTCAATCAATCACAATTCTTCATACTACAAATACAGATTCTACCATCATTTGGAATGGTTTCCTGAAACCATTCAGGAAAAATGAAAAACTTCATTCTACTCAAATGACTTCTCAGATACTATCTACCTGTGATTCTTCAAAGTATCTCACAAGTTGATGAATTTATAGGTATTGTTTCAGATTTCCGGTTACTCATGATTTGGTTTTGGCACAATGACCAAGAAAGGCAATCCAGCTAATAAAAAAAGATTAAGTATGAATTAAATATTACAAATAAATAATAAGATGAATTATTATTGCCACCTGCAAACACAACGCTGTAAGCTTTCTTGAAAAAATATTTCTGTGACAGGCCTTGAATGCTGCATTAATGAAAGAGAAATGATAGTATGGAAGGAAAATGAAGACTTGGTTCAACATTTAGCTGGATATTTAATGGTAGTTCATGCCCTTAAACAGGCCATTAAAATCTCTTCTACTCCAGTCTCCTTGGCAGTAAAATGGGATAACAGCTGACCTTACTACTACCCCACATGACTGTTGGGAAGACAAAAAAAAAAAGAATGAATGCTATTTAACTAGTATTATTATCAAGTATTATTTCTAATCCTATTGACATTCTTACATGTGCATGAAAAATAATAGCTTTAGTAATTAAAAACAGTAGTTACACTTACCTCCTTTTTCCGGTTCTTCATCATACTCTGAAATTTGGACAACTCTTTCTCTTGTTCTCCTTTGATGCGTTTGGCTTCTTCTCGCAAGCGATTTGTGTGTTCTTGTTCCAGACGTTCAATAGTCTGTTTCTGCTGTTTTTCTAGATTCTCAATTTCTTGGTCATATTGTCGCTTTTTGCTCTGAAAAACAATGTAGCTCAAGATCACTTAACTTTTCTATCACTCATATTACATCATTATAATGAAGATGTTTACTAAGAGCACATGACTAGCATTTTAATTTAGTGATGTAATATATAACCTTTGTAGTACTGAACAAGTCAAATGAACTAAAATATGATGAGCATTTCATTTCTTCTAAAGTGGAAAATAAACACAATTAACGCTTGAACAAATTTTAACTGCACAGATCGACTTATACATAGATTTTTTTCAATAAATATACAGGTTTTGCATACACATATTCAACCAACCACAAATTGGAAACAGTATTTTTGATCCCCACGGTCTGGAATCCGTGGAGGCAAAGGGCCTATTTACTATATGCACTATTCTACATCACACTGTATGTGGGACTTGAACATCTGCAGGTGTTGGTATCCATCGGGAGTCCTGAAACCAATCCCAAGCAGATACTGAGGGACAACAGTAGTTAAGTTTTGGGGGAGTTAAAAAAATTAAACATGGATTTTCAACTGCATGGGAAGGGGGCAGTGGGTGGGGTAAACAGATGCAGGGTCAGTGTCCCTAACCCCCTGCATTATTCAAAAGTCAACTGTACTTTTTTCTTATTTTACAAGTAGTAGAATATTCAAAATTTTTTAACATTCCAGAGGAATGGCCAGTTGCTATGAAGTACTAAAGTAAGAGAAATTTCAATCTTTATACAATAAAATGTTTGATAAATCAAAGGTCTTATCTGAAGTCTATCTTAATTATGAATCATTGTCATTTTCAGATTCACTCTTCTTCATTAAGATGCTTAAAATAAAAATCCTATTTCATTAAAACAAGTCCTTTGGAATTATAAATCTATGTTTCAACAAAAGACTACTGCTTATATAAAACTTGAATAATACTGTAATTCTGGATCAAGGTAGAGTTAAATATTTACAAAGGGTGTTTTCTTTAAACAAATTAAAAAGCAAAACATTCTGAAAAATATCTAGGGTGGGGTGAAGCCCGGCTTTTATAAAGTTCTGGAAAATAAAATGTTAAGTACCATAAAAATACTTGGTGAGGAAAAAAAGCTCCTTTTCTCAGGAATTCTCAGTTGTGATTAAACAAATGTAATCAACAATACACTCTTCACATAAAGGAATTCTTAGCACTTAAAATTATAAGAATAGTAAAAGAACTATATTGAAAGCATAAGCACTATAACATTTCAAATTACCTTTTTTCTAATCTACATTAAGCTACCTGTTCAACGTAAGTCATCAAAAGTTACACCACATTACTAATTCCTTTTCTAACTTTGGACACAAGGTACAAACCAAAAATCTCAGTTCCAATTACCCTTGACTAGTGCTAACTTCTCTAACAGCTGTGAATAGGGATACAGAAGCTCAACTGTAGGAGCCAGAGAATTAACTGTGTTTTGAAAATGCCCCCAGTAAATTCTTATACTCAGCAGGGTTTAAAGATAACTACTTTAGACTGGCTTAAAATCTAGGGACTCTAAATCTGAGGGGTCAAGTTGTAACCCTGAAAAATTACCCAGCAATAGGCACACCAAAGAACTTTGTAAACTGTCTACTAGCTTCATGATCCCAGGTTTTCATGACGGATGCTAATCAAAGAAAAATGAAGACAATCATCACACTGTACGTCAGTGATAGGAAGACTGGGATGGAAGACCCTTTTGGGCAAAGGGTAGGGGGAAAAGGCATCAAGAACACCAAAGAGATAAAGGCCCTCATATCACAAAGCCAGAAAAAACTAGCCAACAGAGAATGCACTGTAACCGCTACTGGGTTTTTCTTAAAGCACCAAATTTTATAACTAACAAATCGGTACAAATATCTAAGACCTCACCATCATTTCTTGCTCAAAGCGCCGGAAAATTTGTTCTCGCTGCTGCTGCAGTTTGCCATTGAGCTGTTGTTGGGCTCTCTGCTCTTCTTTTTGAAGAAATCTTAATTCCCGAAGTTCCTGGCGCCTAATAAAATATAACAGCAGTGATGGAGCAAAGTAACAAAAATCATACCTCTGAAGTAATTACACCCTTAAAGCATTATTTTGAAGTAATGCTTTTTTAAAAACCTTGAAAAATATTTTTTTCAAATGTATAATAAAAGAACAAGCCCTAATTAGCCAAGACTTTGTTTCTCTGGTCTTCAGATTTTACACAAACTGAAAAGAAGTCACAAAACCAGTTTTAATTGTGTTGTCTCTCTACTCACCTAAGAAACCTCAACTCCTCAGTTTTGGAATCACTATCTGTGACTATCTTCGATGTCGTCACACTCACTTCTACACCATCGACAACAAATTTGCGTGTTTTCTTCAATGTTTTCTTTTGTCTTCTTGTTTCCTGAGTGAGATTTTATTTTAGTTAGGCTTTACACAAACATTAGAGATGGAATATATTTTCTTCTTTAAAAAAAAATCTGCACAGCCAGGAAGACTACACATACGAAGTAAGAATATAAAGCAGTAAGGCTCACCTGTGTAACCAGTTACACCATCTTATACCTCATTTGACTCTCACATGACTTTACAGATGAAATCAAAATTTTTTCAAGTGAAATTATGCTTTTTGATGATGTACATGTATAATTTTTGATACCACACCATAATCAAGCACAACAGTAAGGAGCAATTCACATAAAAGACTAACTAGTAAACCTTTTACACATTTACCACTTTTTTCTTCCTCTTTTCACCTTGTCAGTCTCAGATGATACCTCTGCTTTTCAATTTTAGAACCGCTCACAAAACAAAAATGACTTCCTGGGAATCATCCCATAAAGAATCTAAATCAACAGGGCTGACGGTGGCTGGGAATTTATTTTTTTAAGATTTTATTTATTTATCTTTAGAGGGGAAGGGAAGGAGAGAGGGAGAGAAACATCAATGTATGGTTGCCTCTCGTGCATCCCCTGCCAGGAACTGGCCTGCAGCCCAGGCCTGTGCCCTGACTGGGAATCGATAGGAATTTGTATTTTAAAAAGGACTCCCAGGTAATTTTTAAACGCTGCCAGGACTGGGAATCGAAATCTATTTCAGCAGCAACAGTATCAACAGCTCTCCTCCATCTCCAGGCCTGGGGTGAATATGTGATTTTTAGTTACTAGAAAGACAGCTCTATTTGTACCTCCAAAGAACCTTACTTGCCTCCTAGCTACTGCCTAATTCTTTAAGACCAAACTCTTCATTCCTCAACCAGTATTCAAATGCTTTTTAAATGTAAATAAAATAATAGAAGTATCACCCTCTCACAAATACAGTTGATAAACATAGTAAGTGTTGAGGGCACATAATTACTTGGTTTTGATATGGAGGGAGAGGTTAGAAAGTGAAGGGAGCAAAGGTGGAATGTGAAAATACTAAACTCAAAATGCATTAGAATGTTAAAACTTGTCCTCAGCACTTTGTAGTCACCTTTCTGCAATCTCTTATTGTTCTGTTCTCCAGGCTTCCAGTGTCCTCACATTCCTGCCCCTGAGCCCTGGACTGTGGCCCTCTATCCAGGCTTCCTCTACAATCTAAAGTGGGCATGCCCCAAACTCTATCTACCTCCCTCAAACCTCCAAACTTTCCATTTCTTCAGCTGCTACTAAAATATCCATAATTAACATGACCTTAATTCTTACATAAGTTATTGCATTTTAAATAAATATTAGGCTCTAACTGGCGTGGCTCAGTTGGTTGAGCATCTTCCCACAAAGTGAAAAGTCGCCGGTTCGATTCTCGGTTAGGGCACAGGCCTGGGTTGCGGACTAGGGACCGGTTGAGGGCGTGCAAGATGCAACCACACATTGATGTTCCTCTCCCTCTCTTTCTCCCTCTCTTACCCTCTCTAAAAGTAAATAAATAAAACCTTGTAAAAAATTAGTGTCATTTGCCCTGGCTAGTATGGCTCAATGAACTGAGTTACAGCCTGCAAACCAAAGGCTTGCCAGTTCAATTCCCAGTTAGGGCACATGCCTGGGTTGTGGGCCAGATCCCCAGCAGGGGGCGGCCAAAGACAACCACACACTGATGTTTCTGTCCCTCTCTTTCTCCCTCCCTTCCCCTCACTCTAAAAATAAAATAAAATCATAAAAAATATTAATATACTTTTATAGTATAACTTAAAAATTAATATATATAATTACAGTACCTATTATTAAGTCAGTGAATAGATGTTACATTTACAGAATTTGAGTCAGTGGAATAAACTGAAGACAATCGAGGCAAGACATGCAATAATTTGGGGCAGATAGGCAGGCTGATCAGTCATGCCCTAGAGTCCTGTCCCTAAGGCCAGTTCCCCTAAGTTGTTTCTGCGTTTTACAATCTTCTCTTCTACTATCTGTCAATCCAAAGTCTTTAGTTAGTCCATGGCTCACCTATATCAGAATTCCATGAGATCTTTTGTTATAAAACACTGATTCTCGGGATCCACCCCATACTTCCACATAGCTCCACCTGCTAACTCTTAAGCACACTAGTATTTGAGAATTATTCTCTAGAAACTGCAAGCGTGCTGCGCTTTAGATTTCAGTACTGCTTGTTTTCCCACAACAGTTCTCATGGCAGTAGTGACGGCTATGACTGAGGAAGCAACAGTGGTCATCTGTTTGGTCCAATGGCAAGTCGAGGGCTGTTCAGACCCTACCCACGCTTTAAAAAAGATCATTATCTCATATATTTTGATTCTTGCTAAAATAGTATCTAGATACATGCAATAAGAGAACCCAAATAACAATAAGCAAGTATACTATACTGTTTATATCAAGTTGGCAAAAATAAGCAGTACTACCAAAAAATTTGAAGGTCACATTCAGAACCTCTCTTCTTGGTTCTTTTTAACAGATTCCTTCAAGGACTTAAGAATTTTATAGGGAAAAAAGAAGAGAACTTTATAGGGGTAACACTATATTGATTTAGTGCGGTTTTATTTTCAATACATCAGTTTCAAGTAAATTCTGAATTGCCAAAATGACAAAGAAAAACTCAAACAAGGACCCATGCACACTTACTTGTAAAGATATGGATCCACTGTCTTTAGTTTTGCTTAGGAAGCTAGAGATGGACAAATTCAAGTCAATGCTGCTATTATCAGCGGTGGAACCAGTGCCTGAATCAGTATCATTTTCCTTTTGATTCTCAGATTCTGGTAGCAACATGGTTTCCGTCTTCGACAAAGCACCTCTTTCCTCTTTCTTTTCTGCATCCTCAGAGTTGATATGAATACTAGGTATTGGAACGGGCTGAGGTTCACTGGGCTGTGAAGCAGCAGCAACTTCAAGTTCTGTTTTAATTGGCACTTCACATGGAATTTCTTTTAGTTCTGTATCTGTCTGAGTAGTGGCTTCACGAACATCCTGAATTTCACTTCCTGAAGCCTTGTGGTCGGTATGAATCACTGAACTTCCGACCTCTATTTCTCCAGTGCTACCTGACTCAGTAATTTCCTCAGTTTCATTTGTCCTCGTCTCCACTATGTTCTCGGAACTGTTGATTAACTGCTTTTCCCCTTTACCTTCCACAGATTCTCGATCTATTTCGTTAGTATCAACTATGTCTCTCACAGAAACATCCTCAGCACCACCAACCTCAGGACCCTCCGTGGGTTCACGCGCTAATTCCTGGCCTACTTCCACCACTTCTTTCCCATCGTCGCTCTGAGCATCCTCGGCCTTGTTTCCCACGGCCTTCTGAGCAGCATCTGCCGCCTCGTTTGTTCCTATCACACTGCTTGCAGCACTGACCACATCTTTTTGAGATTTCTCATCTTTTCCCAAATTCTCTTGGATGTCTTCTTCCTCCTTCAGAAGCTCAACTTCACTGTCAATTGCCTGGATATCTGCCTCTTTTTCTCCAGTCTCTTGAGAAACTAAATCCATTGTTTGAATAGTAGTATCTTTAATTTCTTCTTCCGATCTTATAACCTTATTTTCAAATACCTTTTGCTTTTCCTGATCTCTTTCTTCCTCAGGTTCCATATTCTGTTCCATATTTGTTTCTAAAGTTATCCTATTATTCCCTTTTCCTTCACTGACTGAATTCAAATCTACTGTTTCTTGGTCGTCTGCATCAGGTGGATTTTCAAGCTTGGGTCTCTTCTCCTCTCTCTCACTGTCCCCGATTATTACTTTTTTGTTATGGAGTTCAGCCACAGCTTCTAAATGAGCATCATTAATATGTTCATCAATACCCTCCATAACTTTATCAGGCTCGCCAGCAGTGGGCTTTTCATGAACAACTCTGCTGGTAAATTTATCTTCAGGAGTATTACATTCTGTTTTTTCTGAGACAGGTCCCAAAATGCAAGCATTCTGTGAGAGTTTATCTTCTTCAGAGCTGGCAATACTAAGGTCAGAGGAGGCGCGCTTACTTGCAGGTATCGGCTAAAAAAGATTTCATACATTTTTAGTGTTAAAACAAAATGGTGGCAAAAACAACATTTTATTTACTTATTTATTTACTTATTTATATTTAAAATTATTTAATTCACATATAATCTTCATTTAGTAAATCTAATAAAGTTATAAAGATAATTTAAAGAACTGACAAGTCTTCACATAATAAATATGACAAAAACGGGCAGAAGAGTAAACTTGCTGTTCATCTTCACCTCTAAAATTAAAGGTTTTGTTCTGCTACTCATCAATTAGTCCTTAGACAGGGGTGCAATCATACCTCAAAAACCAACTCTAAAAATCACCTAAATACAACTTCCTTTCTACTAAACACTGACCAGAGAATTTTCTGTTTCTTCATCATCATCATCCTCTTTTCCATCTTCAACTTCTTCTGTTACTTCGGCCTTTGCCTCTGCAATCAACTCGCGGACTGGTCTGTTAGAATCCACAGTAACGAAGGGATGCTGTTGGATCATTAAAAAGAGCACACTCAGTAACACCTGAAATGCTTGCTTGTGAAGTCGTTTCAAGAACATAAAACATATTAGTACTTGGTAAAAATATGAACATACAGGTAGACAAATAATGACACACCTGGGAAAGGAAGGAGGTAAAGGAGATGGATGGAGTAGGGGTGGCCTGCAACCCTATTCTACCTTTTTAAAAGAATCTGAACGAAATATGTCAAAAATAATAACATATCTAGATAGTAAGAACATATACTCTTATGTATGTTTGAAAATCTCATAATCTAAAATTTAAAGTAAAGCCCTGGCCAGTGTGGCTCAGCTGGTTGGAGCATCATCCAGTGGACCAAAGGGTTGAAGGTTCAATTCCTGGTCTGGGCACATACCTGGGTTGCAGGTTCAAACCCCAGTCAGGGTACGCAGGCAACCAGCCAACTGATGTTTCCCTCTCACATCAATGTTTCCCTCTCTCTTTCCCCCACCCACCGAAAACAATGAAAAAAATGTCCTCAGGTAAGGATTAAAAAAATAAAATTTAGAGTAAGTTTAAAGTAAATAAGTTTTAGTTGTACATTACCAGTTCTTAAAAAGTAACAATACATATAAATCCAGTCTAAAGCCTCAGTGGAAGAATAACAAAAAGCTTTAAAGTTCTGTTAAAAGTATCTACAAACGCCTGCTTTTTTGACACAATTCCAATGTTCTTAAGCGTAAGAAGACTCTTTATTGACCTCTGTACACTCACCACTAAACCATGTCTGTCACAGACTAAAGCCTTCAAATGTGGGCGTAGTAAAAGAATAAAAGTGTGCCCTAGGGATATAGTTGTTGCACAGAACAAGGCAATTTTTCCTGCTTTCTCTCATGTAAATACATCAACCTAAAATACTATAACACAGGAGTTAACAAACTACAGAAATGATCCCTGAAAGTATAGTCATTCTAAGGCAGGAGTTAAACAGTAATTCAGCCTAAACGCCTCAAGATTTGCCTTTCTTATTGTTCACCTGTAATATTACTTATTTGATGTTTTATTTCAAATATTATAAACAGGTCCTACAATAAAACAAAATTATCCAATCACTTTAACACCACTGATTAAAGCCAGCAACATTTACTAAACATTTACCCTCAAGAGACATAAAAAAATTCATTAGCTCATGCCCTTGCCCCCTAGTTACTGCTTTCCAGTAATTGGAGCAAGACAATGGAAGCGACTAACAAAGTGGAAATAGCTAACAGAATAAAAAGAACACAACCTGAAACAAAAAAGCACAGGAGGAATGACTTGTAAGTTAAATGCCTTTTAGCAGTGGCAACACCTCAGTTTGTAAAGCAAATGTTCACTACTACAAAGTGCTCTGAGTTTCCACAGGGGAGTTCAAGTGGAAGGAGAGCACATGAAGGAAGGAGAAACTGGACTCCTCTTTGAAAGATGCTAAAACCATTCTGTGGTTTATTGCTGTCATACTACTCTTATCTTACCAGCAGTAGCTGAGACGTTGTCCACCTAGAATCCACATTTTTTTCCAAGCATTTCTTTAGAAAGTCCTTAAAATTTGAAGACCTTCAAAATAAAATTTTAACAATGATATTCTATTTTACTTTATTATTAAAATCAAACAAAACTCTGATAAATTGTGCTTATTTCATTACATATCCAACAACAGCAACTCAACATAAGAAAACTAGTATGAGAATATTAATATTGTGTAAGTTATTCATTTATAAATACAAGTTAGACATACATGTATGTTGGTTCAATGTATTAACCATTGAGAAGTAATCACATATTCACAAGTATACAAAAAAATCACAATAATTCTTCCACAAATAAGATCAAACAAATATATGCCTCACTTTCTCATGGTACAAAAAATACCTTTTTCAGTGGAACTCCAATCCCTGGTATTTTCAAATTTATGAAAAAAGTTAGTTATGAGAATTTATATGGTCCTTAAATCTTAAAAATATACCAAAAATCAGTTTTCTACTTCATATAGTCTTTGTACCATAAAGTTAAATACCCTTGGAAAGTTGGAAGAACAAAGCATTAAGTTTTACTTCTTGAAAAGCTTTGTTTAGAGTATTTTACCATTTTGATGGCTGTGCTAATGTAGGGGGTTCAGATTTTGCTATTTTTAGCAACACTCGCATTGGATTTAATTCATGATGAGGTGGTTCTATCTCAGCCATTTCTATTAAAGTGATACCCAGGGACCAAACATCAGCTTTGTAGTCATAGGGTCTGTCCTTCGATGTTTCACACATGACCACCTCAGGAGCCATCCTATGAAAACAGAGAATCGAAAGTTAAGATGTTTAACCTAGGAAAACCACATAAGAGACAGTATCACCAATTATGTGGACAAATTAATGAATCTAGTAACTGCTGACATCACTAACACTGTAAATCCATAAAAATGAATACATACCAATATGGTGTGCCAATAAAGGAATCTCTTCTTTGGATTGTCCTTGTGTTTTTAGCTGATACTCCAAAATCCGCTTGAAATAAATAATCATACAAAAGTGTTAATTACAGTTTTAAGCAAAGTTCACTGTATTCAACAAAGGGGAAAGCATATCAAGTCTTTCACAAGGCCATTCTTATTAAAGAATGAAAGAAGAAAATAACTTTTTTGTCTTACTTTGGGTAAGAAAACAACTTCTCTACCATCCTAACTTTGACCACCCTCTTTCTACCACACCCACCCTCAAAAATTGCCACAGAAAAGAGTCCATCATTAATACACTTAATATACCTTCAGATCACAAATTCTCTAGAACTGAAGGAAAAATACTAACTTTAAAAGAGACCAGTCTATCCACTTAACAAATGCCAACTAGTGCTACATTATAATTACATACATACACATAAACATTTTTTGTAGTGTGAAAAACATTAATTACACCAAAGCAGCTTTATGACAGCATATGGCTTGCTAACTTCCTCATAAAATTATATTACAAAGAAAAAATTCAAAAACGTGTTTTCTAATTTAAATTCTAGAAAAAGCAACAATATGGTCTGATGGGCTGTTAAACCCCACCTTTGAAGCGTACAGCTCAGACAACCACTAACAGCAACATGAAACTGCTACTGCTGCCTAAATCACCTCATGCCATACATACCCGTACCTATCAGTTCCACGTTGGGCATGCGACAGTTCTAAAAATTAAATAAATACCAAAATGCAGCATTCAGTGCTCACGCCGCAAGGCCTGGCACCAAATACATACTCATTAAAGTGTAGCTACTATTTTAACCATATCTATAATTCTCACCTTTGTGATATTTTATTGACAGAACTCTTAAAACTCATTACACCCTGCCTTGTAGTATTCTATGTGTTTAATATATGGGTGTCTTGTTTGTTTTTTGACCATACAGTTTTCCTGCTTAAATATAAATAAGCAGCTACCTATTGCCTGTGGAATGAAGTCCAAGCTTCCTAATATAATGTACAAAGTCCTTCATTATATTATATAACTAATGTCTTATAATTACTAAAGGAATAAGCAAACAGAACACACTGTTTTTCATGTATACTGTACTCCTGTGTATAACGCATACCTACATTTCTGTGCACATTATACATGGGATTATTATACCCATATGTAATACACATCCTTATTTTTCCCTCAAAAATTTGGGCAAAAAAAGTACACATTATACATGGCAAAATACGGTGTTATACTTGGAATATATTATTTACAGAAGATGCAACACAGACAGATTTATTCAGGACTCCCCACCCTATGACCCACCCCCACCTCCTCTACTTAAAAGCTTTTTAGCCTCTGGAGGAAGGAGCTGAGATCACAATATGATATTCCTGCCAGAAGCGGTTCTGTACTCAGGTAAAGTCACCGCGGCACTTAGTCTAGTGTTTTCCTAGAATGGATTACCACTATTCTTTTTAACTTTCTCCCCTCGACACGACTGGGGAAGGGGGTCCAGAAAGAGGCCTAAACAAGGACTGACTAGTGTCAACATTCACACTTCTCTAAGCACTCTAACGAACAGGAGAGAAGCTAAAGAGGGACAAAAGGCATCTTTATTTTCTGTGGAAAGGGGAAAATTAAGTTTGCCTTGTGCTTTGTATTCCTAGTTAAAATGATGTGGCGTGTACACACCGGTCTGTCTTATTAAAGACGTGATGTGATGACGTGATCCAATAAGATAATAAAAATGTCGGTATTGTAATAGGCTCTGGAAGATAGTACGGTTCTATACTTCTGTGTACATTTAACACGGAGTGAAAGAAAGTAAATGTTCTCTGTATTTACAAATTAAAGATTTTATTTATTTAATTTTAGAGACAGGGGAAGGGAGGGAGAAAGAGAAAGATCGATGTGCAAGAGCTATGTGGATGGCCCATGTATCTTGCATGCCCCCAACTGGGGACCTGGCTCACACCCCAGGCAAGTACCCTGACCAGTAATTGAACTGGCGACCTTTCGGTTCGCAGGCTGGCGCTCAATCCACTGAGCCACACCAGCCTGGGCTGTGTTTACAAATTAATAAAACAGAAATTGAAACTGTTTTAAATGTCAACCAACTTAAAACCATTTGACATTCCTAAATCTTCAAATATATACTTAATTTTAAAGTATACATTATTTTATACAAAAGTATGTTCCTGTATTCAAATGAGATTTTAATATACATAAAGAAAAACATTCATTAAAAATGGATCATTACATATTATTTCAAATTGAGCTGTGAGACTTCAAAAAATGATGGAAGTCATAAAAGAGTAACCTAAGTCAATTACAAAAACTCAGAAATGAGGTGGCAGAACTTGAGAAAATTAGAAATAAAAAATCATTTTAGAAAAAAGACTAAACTAGGAGGAATGCAAGAACAGATAAACACAACAAATTCATACACCTCACTCTCATTAGGATGGCTATCATCACAAATACAGAAAATAACCAGTTTTGGTAAGGCTATGTAAAAAACTGAAACCCTTCTGCATTACTGGTATAAATGTAAAACAGTGCACCTGCTATGAACAATGTATGCTGGTTCCTCCCTTATGACTGTTCATAGCACAGAATCACCACATAATCCAGCAATTCCACTTCTGGATATACACCCCGAAGAACCGAAAGCAGGGACTCGAACAGGTATTTGTACACCCGTGTCCACAGCAACATTCTTCACAAAAGCCAAAAGGTGGAGTCAACCAGTGTCTATGAATGGATGAAAGGACAAACAAAATGTGGGGAGGGTGTGTGTGTGTAACAAAATACTATTCAGCTTTAAAAAGGAAGGAAATTGACACACGCTACAACATGAACAAACCCTAAAGATATGCCAAATAACATAAGCCAGACACAGGACAAATATTGTATGATTCCACTTATAAGAGGTACCTAGAGTTGTCAAATTCTTAGAAACTGAAAGTTAATGGTGGTTGCCAGAGTCTGGGGGTTGGGGGAATGGGGAGTTAGTGTTTGAAGGGTACAGAGTTTCTATGGGGAAGGCGAAAAAGTTTTGGATAGTGGTGATGGTTGTACAACAATGTGAATGTACTTCATGGTACAGAACTATACACTTAAAAATGGGTAAATAGTATATTTTGTTAAGTATATTTCACCATAATAAAAAAATGAAAAGTCCTGGCAGGTGTGGCTTAGTTGGTTACAGCATCATGCCATAGAATGAAAGGTCACAGGTTTGACCCCTGGTCGCGGCACATACTTATATTGTGAGTTTTATCCCCAGTCAGGGTGTGTACAAGAAGGCAGCCAATCAATGTTTCTCTCTCACATCAGTATTTCTCTGTCTCTCTCTCCCTCTCTCCCCCCACCCTCTCTCTCTAAAAGCAACAAAAAATGTCCTTGGATGAGGACAAAAAAAAAAGCTTTTAAAAAATGAAGAAATATGAAAAGAACTTGAGAGAAAGTTATAAATACTGATAACAGGCAAATCCCAGAAGTAGATAAAAAACCCTAAATAAGAAAGTCAATGCAAGGGAACAGAACAAATACTCAAATCAGTAATTTCATAAAACCTTTCTTAAACAACTATTATAAGAACATAGTTTATTTAAAAAGTCTAGTCAAATTATTAGTTTTGGCATTTCCTTGGCATCTAGGAAAAAAAGAGCACATCACTTGTAAGAGAAAGAAAATCGTATTACCACCAGACTTTTCAACATTTTATGATAGAAGAAAACACAATAACGTATTTCAGATACTCAAGTAAAAAAATGTGAGCCAAAAATTTTCTCTCCAGCAAAACTAACATTCAAAGTATAAAGAGCAAAACTGCTATGATTATATAGAAACTCAGAGAGCTCTTCCAGAGGAATCTACCAGGGAATGAACTTCAGACAACAAACATGACCAATGATACATCAACATATGGACTAGTGATTAGCATTAAATATAGAAATGAGGATTAAAATGAGTTGTTATGGTATATTCTAAATCTGTCATCAATGTCCTTGAGAAGAGAGACAGAAGAAAGAAGATACAGATATAATACAGAAGAGGTTAGGTGGTGGTGGGTGGGGGGAACCCACCTTTATGCTAAACTTGAACAGAAAATATGTGGGAATTCATTGAGAGTCTAACTCTGTCCTTTGGAAAAGCCTCGCAGGGGTGTCCAACCTGCAGCCCATGGGTCCCATGTACCCAGGATGGTTGTGAACGCGAACCAACACAAAATCATAAATTTACTTAAAACATTATGAGATGTTTTTTTTGCGATTATGTATCACGATGTATTTAATGTGTGGCCCAAGAAAACTCTTCTTTCAGGGTGGTATCTCAAAAGTTTGGACATCCTTGGCCTGCAACAGTGGCCAATCCAGAAACTATAAGAATCTCTAACACTCAAAAGGTGGTCTTGAAATACTGTTACCTGAACAACAATAAAAAAAAAAGAAATTTACAAATTTGAAATTACAAAATCAAGCTAATAAAATATCATTTTTATCTGTTAAAAGAAAAAAGTTGACTTAAAAAAAGAAATACCATATCCTAATAAAAGAAACCAGGGCTTCTTAAAGAAATGGCTAATTATAGGTCCGAGGCAGGAAATATACAACATAAGCCTGAAACATCTCAACCTAACAAATAACAAGGAAGCTATCAAAGACTAGACTCATGTCAAAAAGATTAACAAGCCAACTTGAGCAAAAATGGTACAATGTGAGCTTTAATGAGGATAAAAATTGTGTTAGATTTGAAACTTATAAAATAAAACTAAATTCGTGAATTAGTAATGGCATTTTTTTATCTTCAACGGAGGATATCTTTTCATCGCTTTTGAGAAGGAGGAGAGGGGGAGGTAAAAGAGGGAGAAGGGGAAGAAGGGGGGAGGGAGCATGAAAGAGAAAGGAAAGCGTCAATTGGTTGCCTCTCACATGCGTACTGACCCAGGATCGAACCCACAACCTGCGTATGTGCTGACTGGGAATTGAACCCACAACCTTTCAGTCTGTGGGATGATGCTTCAACCAACTGAGCCATATCAGCCAGTAATGGTATTTTTAAAAATACTGGTCACCAACTAAGGATTAGAAAGCACCAATTCACTGTCTTAAGCTAAGTTGTTTGTGTGGTTTTCTATATCTGTTTACTTCAAAGTAAAAAGGGTAAAATTTAGTATATTAAATTATACCTGTTTAAATATCATAACAGTGAAATGACAATGATAACTGGAATCAATACTTTTTTATTACACTTTATCCTTTTAATGTCCTTCCAAATGACACAAATTTAGATTTCATTACCAGATTTTTAAAAAATTTATAATCTTGGGAGTACTTAAAGAGATATCTTCCAAAAACAGGCTGACAGTAACCAGAGGGGAGAGGGGAGGGAATTTCAGGGGACAAGGGGAAGGGGTCACAGGAACAACTATAAAGGACACATGGACAAAAACTAAGGGGGGTGGAAATGGGAGGGAGGTGGGGAGCACTGGCGAGGGGTGGACTGGGATGGGAGTAAAAGACAGAAAACTGTACTTGAACAACAATTAAAATTAAAAAAAATTTTTAAAGAGATATCTTCCATGTATATACATATGAAATTAATTTCCCATTTATATCTACATCTATTTCTCCTTATGAAGTTTTATTTATTCCTTCAGCATAAGAAAGTAAAAACTATACTTATACTTACTTTAGGCATCCTTTTCAGACCTAAGATTTAGTTACTTTGTTAGTTTAGCCAAGATACCACAGGTATAGAGTAGTAAACTAAACATTAGACCTGAGTTTTAGAATTAAAAACAAAGTTAGCAGTTTTACGTACTACAATATATCATACTCTGTATGTATTATATTAATAAGTATTAAGTCTACGTACAAAAATTTAAGGGGGAAAAAAGAATTAACCAGTTTTTAAAAGCTTTTGCTTTTTGAAAATAAACACCTGTCCTTTCTTTCTTTTGAAAGTGTCTTTATATCAGATAACTACACTACACTTAGGAATTCTTGAAGTTAATAAATTATTATTTATCCAAGGAAGTACTTTAAAAATTAATATGAAGCCCTGACCAGCATGGCTCAGTTAGTTGAGTGTTGTCCCTCAAAACAAAAGATCGCTGGTTCAGTTCCCAGTCAGAGAACATGCCTGGGTGAAGGGTTTGGTCCCCACCTGGGAGTGTGAGAGGCAAGTGATCAATGTTTCTCTCACACACTGATGCTTCTTTCCCTCTCTTTCTTCCTCCCTACCCCTCTCTGTAAAAATAAATAAATAAAATCTTAAATAATTAAAAATTAATGTGGGGAATTACTCCATGTTTCACATACTTGAGTCATAACAAAACAATATTAAGTCACATACATACAAAGGGGAATCTCATAGCACAGATGCAAATGTTTCATTTACAAGAATAAACTTACCCAACTTAATATCTCCATCCAGGGTTAAAAGTATGTTGCCAGCCTTTAGATCTCTGTGGATGATTTTATTATCATGTAAGTAGTTTAACGCCTCTAAGGTCTGTTTACAGACTACTTGTATCTGGGACTCGGTTAATGGTCTCTCCAGTTCTGTAAGGAAAAAGTAAACAAGTCTGCATTTCTGCACAGCGAACGCATGTTGGCAGGCTCTTTTGCCATCACTGTCAAAGACCATGGAGAGTGAACTTATGTTAGAAGAACTAAGTGTTTAAAAGATTACTTTCTTAACATACTATACTCCACATTTGATTTTAGAATTTTATTACAATTATCCAAGAATATAAAACTATAATTACGCTGACTTAACTGACTGTCACTTAACAGTAAGACATATGTACAGATATTTTAAATCCATTGATTTTTATTAAGTGTTATTTAAGACATAAACATAAAGAAAGGTATTTACCTAGCATCACAGCATCCACTGCTCCTCCTGCACAAAATTCAATGAGGATCTGCGGGCAAATGAAAAGAGCGTGTGTCTAACACAACATTGTGTTTCAGTATTTTTTTCTTCAATTTAGCAAAAAAGATAAAGAAAAGTTACCAAATAACCTAGGCTATGGAAACAATATTATGCTAACCATAAAGATTTTCTTTGTCAAAAGTTAGGAGTCTTAATGACAGCATTTGAGAAAGCACAGAGAATACATTATGGAAGTATGTGCATCTTTGCTAATCACCATTTTTAGTGTCCCTGCTTCTCTAAAATAACCAAGCACAGAATTTTTCTCCAGGACAGTATTATATATCCACTTCATCACTACTGAATGATTTTATTATTCTCATTTTTAAGGTAACTTCTGTGACTTAAGTGAGCAAATGTAATTTTTAGCTTCACCAATAAGAATAAATCCTGAAAAAATAGAGAGACTTGAGTTAAAAAAAAAAAAAAAAAACAGAAAAAATATACACAAAAGCTTCAGGTCCTAGCTCAATTATCACTTCCTGATGGATGCCTTCACAGACCTCCCTGGTACCTACACACCACCACGTACCTTTCCTTCTTGTAGTTTTCTATTTACTATGATTCTTTGGTTAATTAATATCTACCTCTCCCACTAGACTGTCCTTTCACAGTTGTCTAACTTTTTATTCTATAATAGTCTGGAGTAAAGATCTTATCTATTTATTAAATTGTCTAGGAGTTCATTTTCATTAAAATCCCTGGAAATATTTTGCTAGAGACCTGAATAACTATTAGAAAATAGCACACTAATGATAACTATAGGTAATTTTTTCATATCTTAACAAATTGTAAGCTTCCTGGTTTGTTTTCCCTCTATGTATATGATAACACTTTATTTTTTACAGATGCCAATTACAAATTGTTTTCAAATGCATTATATCATTTGAAAAATAATTTGGGAGGTAGATCATTACTCACCCTTTAAGTGAGTGCACAGACTTACAAAGGTTAACTGACTTATTTAAGCTCCTACCTAGCAAGAACAGGATTAAAAATTATAGGCCTTTTAACTCCCAGTCAGGCATTACTTGTACTACCTACTCTTCTCTCACACATGTTGCTTCTTCCTTCAAGGAGGAAAACAAAAATTCCATTTCAAAAAGTCCTACTGATTAAATGAGTGTTGATGCAGACCAAGTGACTGGTTATTATAACGAATATTAATATTTTATTCCTGTATCTATTTTTGCCTAATATTTTCAAAAAAATAAACATAATTTATACATACAGCCCATGCCACTTATGTACTAAAGCTGGTCCTGATTTTATAAGATAAGTATTAAACATTTCTAGTAAGCATTTTATAATTTATTACATGATTTAGAAGTTTTGGGTAAGAAAATTATGAACAATTTCTAGGAAAACAAAAGAAACTTAAAATTTTAAGTAAATGCTTAAATTTAAATTACAAATAAAAGACCATCTAATTTCATAGTTTGGGAAATTTAATACTCATAACCAAGTTTCTCCATTTGGGCCCAATGTCACACAATCATAAAATATGGCAATCTGAAATACACACCTGAATACAAGAATGGGCAAAAGTAGGGTTACAGTGGTGAGTACATGAAACACAAAGCTACTGCAATAGTCACAACCTGCATGTTTTTTTCCACATGAACAACAAACAGTAAGCCTATTTTTGCCCACCCTGTATCTGTTGAGGCTAAGGGTAAACATGTTATTAATGACCCTCCTCCCATCAGTAGATCAGCTCTCAACACGAGTAACACAAAAGATGTTATACATCAAATAGGCTTTCACAACTTACAAACCTCCTTAGGACAATTAACTCATTTTGACTACTATAGATCAATAGGAAATACTTACCCAAAGATTGTTCTCATAATAGAAGGCGTCTAGAAGCTTGACTATATTTGGGTGATCACAAGATGCTAAAATATCAATTTCAACCATGTAATCTTCAAGTTCTTCTTCAGATTTGGTGTCAATCACCTTTGCAGCAGCTAAAACATTGGTTTCTTTATTCTGGGCCTAAAAATATAAGTATCAAAAATGTCCCAATGCATACTTGCGTTTTAAATTTTATTTTCAATTTAATAAACTTCATTTTTTAGACTAGTTTTAGGTTCACAGCAAAGTTGAGCAGAAAGTACAAAGAGTTCCCACATACTCCCTGTTTCTACACATGCACAACCTTCCCCACTACCAAAACTCTGCACCGGAATGGTACGTTTGTTACAATCGAAGCCCTATGCTGACACATTATCATCACCTACAGACTGAATGGTATTTACACTTAGGCTCACTCTTGCTGCACATTCTATGGTTTTTTGTTTTTTTTTTAAGAGTGGGAGAGAAACATCAATGTGTGGTTGCCTCTTTTGTGTCCCCTACTGGGGACCTGGCCCGCGACCCGGGCATGTGCCCTGACTGGGAATCGAACCAGCGATCTTTTGCTTCACAGGCCCGTGCTCAATCCACTGAGCTACAGCAGCCAGGGCCATTCTATGGGTTTTGACAAGTGTATGACATGTATCCACCACTGTATTATACAGAATAGTTTCACTGACCTAAAAATCCTCTATGCTCTACCTAATCATCCCTCTTCTTCCTATCCCCTGGCAACCACTGATCTTTTACTCCATAGTTTTGTTTTTCCATCATGTCATAGAGTTGGAATTATATAGTATAATACAGCATTTTCAGACTGGCTTCTTTCACTTAGTAACACACATTTGAGGTTCCTCCATGTCTGTTCATGGTTGGACCTCTTTTTTTTTTAGCACTGAATAATAGTTCATTACATAGATGTGCCAGTTCATGTATCCATCCACCTACTGTAGGCATATTGGTGGTTTCCAAGTTTCAGCAATCATGAATGAAGCTGCTATAAACATACAGTTGCAGGGTTTTGTATAGACGTGTTTTCAATTTCTTTGAGGAAATATCAAGGAGCACAATTACTGGGTCATATGGTAAGAATATGGTTAGTTTTGTAACAAACTGCCAAACTGTCTCCCAACAGTTTGGTACAGTGGCTGTACCATCTTGCATTCCCACCAGCAATGAATGAAGAATTCCTGTTGCACCACATCCTCACCAGCATTTGGTGTTGTCAGTGTTTAGGGTTTTTGCCACTCTAACACAGGTATATAGTGGTACATCTCCCTGTTTCACTTGCAATTCCCTTAATGACATATGACTTTATATGTCATTTTTTAATATACTCATTGACCATCTGTAAATCTTCTTTGGTGAGATGTCTGCCCAGATCTTTTGCCCATTTTAAATCAAATTGTTGGTTTTCTAGTTGTTAAGTTTTAAGAGTTATTTATATATTTTTGAATAATAGTCCTTTATCAGATATCCATTGCAAATATAGCATTCAGCAGAAGCAATGCCTGCTTGAGTGTGGTTGATAAGGTAATAATACAGATGTAATAATTTATAGTTTTAATTTGAACATTTTACCAAAAATGTCATAGGTGTGCTTGAGTGTGATATTGCTGTTACAGAATTACATGCTTATGTTTTATAATAAAAGATTTTGTAATAAAAAAAGGAACATTTGTGCCAGATCCTATTTTTTTTTTCCAACTTAGTGGCCTGTCTTCTCATTATTTTGACATACTTATTTTAAAAGATAGCCTAAACATAAATATTAACTATGCATGCTATGCACCATGCTAAGTGCTTAATCATATCTTAAAATACTAATTAGATTTTTAAAAGACATTTCAATATTATATGTTATCACTTCAGCATAACTACATCTATAACCTTAAAAAAACAAAAACAGCACCCTGGCTGGTGTAGCTCAGTGGACTAAACACTAGCCTGAGAAACAAAGGGTCACCGGTTCAATTCCTAGTCAGGGAACACTCCTGGATTGAGGGCCAGGTCCCCAGTAGGGAGCACACAAGAGGCAACCACACATTGATGTTTCTTTCCCTCTTTCTCCCTCCCTTCCCCTCTCCCTAAAAATAAATAAATAAATAAAATTTTTAAGAAAAAATCAAACTTTCGAAAGCTACTAATAAGGGTTTCAATAAATAAATAAATGTCCAAATCCAACTTTTAAGAATTTATCATAAGGTAATTTTACAAAATAAAAAATATGCATATATAAAATATCCATCAAAGCACTATTTACAGTAAGGAAAACTGAATCAACCTAAATGCCCATTCACAAGAACATGCTTAAATCATCTGATATAATTCTCCAATGAAACGTTATGCAGCCTTAAAATGAACTGACTAATTAACATTTCCTAAGATGAAACAGTCTCCCTAATATATCAGTGAATGGGACAAAAGACAACTTATTAAATATGAGAGGCATGTAATTTTACAGAAACTACACATCCATGTTCACACATATGGGTAGCTGCCCAAGAAGTATCTGGAAAGACATCATTAGTAAGGATGGTAGAATTTCAGGTGCTTTTTTACTTTTTTTGTATTTCATACCATATTATTGTTTGAACTTCTAAAAATGGATTACTATCATCACAGAAGCAAAAGTATTTTTAAAAACCAGTATATGGGGGATTTCTTAGCAATCTATTATCTAAATTTGCAATGATGAGAATAAACAGGTATCAGCCTGCATATGGGAATATTTTATCAAGAGAAAATCCTGATATACCCTAAATTATAGTAGGCAAATGAGTGAGAGAAAGAGATTGGAATAATTAACCAGTTAATAGCTGTGGGCCAACTAACAAAAGACTGCTAACATTCCTGAATGTACCTTTGAAGCAACCCCAGGGTCTGTTAGCCAATCACAAGACAACACAGGCATAACTTTCAGGACTGCTGCCCACACCCCATCAAAGCTAGTTAGGTATTTCTTCCTTATAGATAGTGTAACTATCACGAAAATGCCCCAACTTCACCTTTTTCTGCCCCCACCTGATCTGCAGCCAATATTAATTCTTTCAAAACAACTCAATCTTTCTTCCTCAAAACAGAACATAAAGAAGTCCCCAACACCACCAGTACCACACACATGCTCATCTTTTCCACCTAGCAGTGATGCTGGTGGTTTAGACTTTATGCCCCAGAACTGGTCCTTTCCTGGCTAGCCAGCACTTGGCTCAATAAAATCTTTCTTTCAAAAAACTTTTGGCTGTGAAGTCTTTTGTTTAACATTTTCTAAGTACATTGTTGCTTTGTTTTACTTCCCTAGGGAAAAATAGGGACAAAAATACTAATTACTAATTAAGCAACACTAATGTTTAGGGTTTGGAGCATATGTTTTGCACAAAAGATAACGTCATGCTGATTATCAGTACCACTCTAGAAGAATATTCTAAACTACCAGATTTTAACAAATCTACAATGCCTTTAATATATGCCATTATCTTATGGACATACGTAGACAAAAACTGTTATTATCTCTTATCCCTGTTCATATATAAAAATTTAAATACTTATATTTAGGTTTTACTCTTCTGAATCACTTTCTCACTCAGAGTTTTCTATTGTATGTGTTTTCTCCACAATATCATTCTCTGGTCATTAAAAGATGGTGGCCCTGGCTGGATGGCTCAATTGGTTAGAGAATCATCCTGCTTTGCCAAGGTTGCGGGTTTGATCGCTAGTCAGGGCACATATGAGGATCAACCAGTGAATGCATAAATAACTGGAACAACAAATCAGTATTTCTCTTCCTTCCTCTCTAAAAATCAAGTTAAAAAAAAAACTTTGTTGATATAGCACTGCTCCTTAACTGCTGTCTCCAAAATTTTCTTTAAAGCCACCGTCTCCCACTTTGCAATTATAATGACGATACTACTTTCTTGATCTTACCACAGGTACTAAAAGATATTTAGGTAACAAGCAGGACTCCCATTCTTTCTTCAAAAGGTCCTTAAACAGTTTATTAATTGAAACATCAAGGGACTTTAACTATATGACAACAGGGATACGACTAAGTTCAATAATAGATATATCATGATCACTAATTACCTGGCCAAAAATAATACTAAGACATCAATCAATAAAGGACATACCCCAATTTTCAGAGGCGTTAAAAAGCAAAAAGCCTGTCATAACTGGTGAAAATATAGCACTAATTTGTCTCTCTAAGATACTACAGTTGAGCCAAAATAATTAGAACTCACCCTCCCCTAAGTGAGAGGAAATAAGCCAGTGAGAGATAAGCCTTCCAAATCTCACCATTCTAATGTAACACTTTGGGAAGAAAAGAGACCAGAGGAAGTGTCTGTGAAGACAAACACTACAAAATATAAGACTTTGCAGGAGACCAAGGCTACGGGTGAATGGAGTTAAAAGGCATCCTATCTCTGCATGCTTCTACTAATGTCCTCAGAGATTTTAAAGATGTGTCTTATTTGTGAATGGAATAACATGAATGGGGGAGGGGTAGGCAGGATAGGGAATAACACTAGATAACCTCCAAAGTTATTTACAGTAACAAATCTAATTATTCCATTCCCCTGGATATACTGATTAAACCAGTAATGGTACCATCTCGTTTAATGTAAGTAACAAATAGAAGTTACATTAAAGAGTACAGTGCCTCCTACATTATTGCTTGAAAATAATTTAATTCTTCACAAGGATCTAGTTCTAGAACACTGTGAAAATCAAATCTAATAAACACTGATAAGTACGTGATACTTAACACAAATGTAATGAATATTAGTGTTAAAAAGAAAGTGTCATCTAACTACTACCTAAAAGCATGAAAATTCTTCACAGGAAGACTTAATGAAATAACTACACAAATGTTAATAAAAACAAGAAGAGAATAACACATACTAAGCTATTACTTTAAACTGACAAACTGTTCTCTAATAAGATCATCTCTCAAAAACCACTACTGCCCTGGCCAGCGTGGCTCAGGTGGTGGGGGCCATCCTGCAACTGAAAGGTCACCTGCTGAGTCCCAGTCAGCACACGCCTGGGTTGCAGGTTCAGTCCCCAGCAGGGGCATGTGCAAGAGGCAACCGATCAACGTCTCTCTTACACTGCTATTTCTCTCTGTCTCTTTCTCCCTCCCTTCCCCTCTCTAGAATCAGTAAAAGAAAAAAAACTGTAACAAAAATAAAAATCACTTTATTTTCATAAATAATGAATACAGCTTCGCCACTTTACATAAACAAATAGGGGCTACAGAAAAACGTAGCTTATTGAGTGTCCTGTACTGATTTCGTGTTCTAAATGGAGTAGAGTAAAAACTACATCCTCTTATATAACTCTTGTTTCAACAGTGGCTACTTTCCTAGATGGTGAGAACACAAGTAATTTTTATATATTCATTTATTTTCTTTCCATATTTCTAAGACTCTCTTATACTTTCATAATGGAAAACATTTTTTAAATTTAATTTATTGGGGTGACATTGGTTTGCAAAACCTAAAGGTTTCAATAAAACATCATTTGCACACTGCGTTATGTAACAGAAAATATGTTTTAATTAAATTCTCAGCTGGAAACTGAAAGACTAGTCCACAAAATACAAGTGACTTTAATACCACAGGTGCTAGTCAATCAAAAGGGGGAGGAAAAAAGTTAGGTAAGTACAAAACGAATCTAAAAGACAAAGAATAGAAGAAAAGAGATGAATTCAATCACTTCAATAACCACTGGGACTGATTCTACTGATGTGGATGATTTATTTGAGCTCAGAGGTATTCTTCCTCCCACCGAGGCAAGAGGTCCCTTACTATCCAGTGTATGAATCCCCCCACAATCTAAAAATTAAACAAACCAAATCACAGTTCATCAACATCTACTACATGCAAGGCATTAGATGAAGCTGAGGAAACACAAAGACAAACTCAACAACCCACGAAAATCTGTTCTCAGAAAGAAATACAATATACAAGTCTATCATGCTTGCCCTGCCTGGCACAGCTTAGTTGGTTGAGCATCATCCCACAAAGAGAAAGGTCTCCAGTTCAATTCCTGGCCAGGGCACATGCTGGGTTTCAGGCCTTGTCCCTGGGCTTGTGTGAGAGGCAACAGATCAATATTTCTCTCCCTCCCCTTCTCCCTCCCTGTCCTCTCTCCAAAAATAAATAAACTCTCTTTTAAAAAAGTATGCTCAAGAATCAGTCTGCTAAAATCAATTCATTCTTTCGAGAAATACATACTGAGTACCTTCTATATATGTCAGGCACTGTTCCAGATGTTGACGGTGTAAAAAGATACAAAATGCCTGTCCTCATGATACTTATTACTGTGGGCAGAGGACAATCATTAGGCAAATAAAAAAAAAAGAGTATGCAAGTGATTAGTACTGTGGAAAAAAAATAAAGATGAGGAAATGATGGGGTTACACAGGGAAGAAGTTACAATTTAAATAGGGTAACTAAGTTAGACTTCACTGAGAAGAAGATATTTGAGCACATCAGTATCAATAAAGTTCAATGATTATTTTTGTTTTTTTGAACTATGTCATTAAATTCAAAATTTTAGTATTTTGCAAAGAAATGGGCTATAAAAATCTCAAGTTGCAAGTATGCCATTCTATAAAATAGTATCCATTATGCTATGAGATGACGTTATTCATTGAGCAATTACCTTGTGCCAAACACTGTTCTCTGCACTCTCCACTTACTAGCTTATTTAATCTTTGTACCAATCAGGGTCCAGCCAGGAGGAAGAAAGCATATTGATTATTTTAATACAGAAAATTTAATAAAAGTAATTATTGACTCTTTTGGTAACTAGTTAACTAAAAAGATAGAAAGAGAAGGTAAAGGGAGTCGTTACCCTTCTGGGAGGTAACAACTGCAGGAAAAAGCTACTACCCAAGGACCAGAGGAGCCAAAGGAAGGGTCTGGAATTATCAAAACTCAGAAGCTTGGAAGAAAGGTTCTGCAGAGCTGAAACTCAGATCCCTGAGGAGATAGTGTTGCTCAGCTGCTACTGGCATCTCTGAACTTGGAAGAGGGGTCTTATGGGACTACGGTACCTTTTGAGGATGCGGAGACCAGCCAACTGGAGCTGGTGTTATGAAGGGTTATGATGAGGCTAGCTCTGTGTGTGTGTGTTGCAAAACCTACAAACTGGATTCAACTCCTGTTGCTGGGGTGAGGAATTTCCACTAGAATGATGATCATAGCAACAGGAAAGCAGACAGGAAGCCCACAGGAAACAAAGAGAAAGGTGCAAGTCCTTTCTTCCTCCTCCTTCTTACAGCCTCCCTCTAGTGCTCCATAATTGCGAAAAATAAAAGTGAACGAACAGCCAGCAAGGTGGAAAAGTGATTTGCAAAATGGTTAAAATCAAAAATACACAAATAAACAAGAGAAAGACATTCAACAGAAACACGAACAAGAGACTTCAACACAAAAGAAATCCAATTTACCAATACACCTGTGAAAAAGAATTACTTATTAGTAGTCAGGGAAAAATGAATTAAAAACACAGTAAAAAATATAGCAACATCAGATTGTCAAAACTGAAAAATTCTGATAATATCAAGTGTTAGCAAGGATGTAGAGCAAGTAAATTCTCATATACTGCTGGTAGAGTGTAAATTGGTATAGCCTGTCATCATCCAGTAAAATTAAAGATACACCACCCTATAACCCAGCAATTCTACCGGAGTTAAGTCGTAGCGAAACTCATGCATATATGCATCAGTATTGTGTATAAAAGCCAAAAACTGGAAACAACTGATATACCCATTAACAGGACAATGGTAAATAATTGGTGATATAATCATATAATGGAATTCTATGCAATAATGAAAATGAAGGTAACTACAGCCCTAGGTGATTCAACGAAGATGAACCTCACAAACAGAATGCTGACTTTGATACAGGCAAGACACTAAATATGATCCCATTCATATAAAGCTCAAGTGCATTCAAAACTAAATTGTAATATTTCAGGGTACATACCTAGATGGTAAGCTATAAAGAAAAGCAAAGAGATCAATAACTTAAAGACAGGACAGTGGTTTCCTTTACAGGAAGACAGGGATCAATTCAGAAGGAAGGTGAAGCGATTCTGGGGTTCTGGCAGAATTCCTCAACTCTAATATTAACATCAGTTCACTTTATTATTATTTGCTAAATGCACACGTACATTTTTATACTTTTTAAAACAAAGATTATATATTTCACTAGTTTTTTAAAGGTACGCACTCATCAGTGCCATAAAAAGAAACACGTGCATCCAGCACAGTCAGGAAGTCAGCTTCAACTCAATACATAATTTTATGTCACTCCTTTTTATTTCCTGTTAAAAACAACAGAAATCCAAATGTAAAAAAACAAAAAACAAAAACCTGTGAGGGATATTACATACCTTCATTTACATGTCAAATAATACTACATTTTTAAATTTTTTTTTAATTGATTGATTGGAGGTTGGGGGGAGAGACATCAGTTTGTTGTTCTACTCATCGATGCATTTGTTGGTTGATTCTTACATGTGCCCTGACCAGGGATTGAACCTGCAGCCTTGGCACAATGGGATGCTGCTCTAACCAACTGAGATGCCCAGCCAGGAATAATACTACATTTTAAAAAAAGAAAATTTAAAAATAAAAAGCAAACAGATAAAATGCAGACGTAAAAAAGAGAAATAGATCAAAATATGGAAGATTTTTCAGGCTGTTACAGAGTTGTATAGTGCTGAGATGAGTGGAAAGAATACAACTATGTGTTGGAAAAATTTCAAATAAACTAAGTACACAAGATGATTGCCTATTTATAATTTAATCTTTGTAATAGTTACTACTTTCCCTAAGTAAATGATAGCTGGAATCAATTTTAAGAAACAATTTTCTACTGCATACAATATCAAGGTTTAATAGCTCCCCACACACACACTGAAAGAAGCTTATAAATTTAAAATTTCTAGAGTATTTTGGAAAACAAAAACTTTCAGGAAAAACAGGTCAGATAAACTTAAATTTTCTTTTTAAGAAATCTCAGAGCCTTGGAAGCACAGAATAGTGAAATGAAAAGATGCAAAGAATTCATGGTCTTCAAATATCACACTGAAATAGTCACGGAGCCCACAAAAATTATTCTCAACACAATTTCATAGTGTTCAACTACATAGTCTCTTCTTTTTCAGAAAATTTCAATTGATGCCTTACTATAGAAAGATATGTTACACTTTGCCGTCATTAAATAATTAAATCACAGAGCATTGTCATGTCCACAATCACCCTGTGCCATGGGAAAATGGGTTTCTACTGCTCTGGCCAGGTAGCCCAGCTGGTTAGAGTGTTGTCCTGATACACCAAGGTTGCAGGGGTCAGGGCACATACCAGAATCAGCCAATGAATGCATAAATAGGTGGAATGACAAACTGATGTTTCTCTTTCTCTCTCTCTGTCTCTTTCTCACCCTCCCCCAAAAGCAGTAATGGTTTTTAAAATATTTTTTAAAAGAAAACAATTCACTGTTTTCGTAGGTCCCTTTTCCTGTCCTCCTGTATTTTGCTTCTGAGTTCTAACTATAAAACAGTAATTTCTATCATTTACTGAGCCCTTCCTATGTGCCTTTTATTTACTATCTCTACTTTTCACACACTGAATGATACAGGGTGCAGCCAAGAGGAGGCCCCCCAAAAGGGATTTGGAATGGGGCCCAGAACTCAAGGTGTCTAGGAAATATTAGAGAGACATATAAGATGTCCTCACCCCTTCCCCCACAGGTGTGAGTTGGGGGAAGGGACACATGGAGCAGGGCATGCAGGGTTGTTTTATACAGCCACAGCCTTGCAGCTAATCCATGGCATGGTCATTTAACATATCAATGGCCTTTGGCAGGTCACTTGGATATGTTAAATAGCTGTGGCCATGCTTGGAGCCAGGGGGATGGAAGACACTTCCCCCCAAGATGTAAGTGGGGGGCAGGTCCCCCAAGTTACAGCACCTGCGTGAGAGCTGGAAGAAGACTGGCTCCAGGATATTGGTCCATATCTGCCCAGACTCACGATGGCAGCTCAGTAAACTTGGGATAATACAGGGATGCTGGCAGGTGTAACCGATTGTAGGAGGAGTCAGAAATGGGGGTACAAAGGAAGATTGGTGCGGGGATTTAAACCCAGACACGGCAGCCATAAGGGGGGAACCACGTGGGTTTAGGGAGAGTACAGATCCCCTTGCAGCTTGGCAAGGGGGAACCATGCAGTCTTAGCAAGAGTGAGGGCCCCTCTCACAGTTTTGGTGAAAAAGGGAACCACGAGGTTTTGCCAGAGTGCACACCCTCGCAGCTCTGGTGGAGGAAAGAAGAGACTTTGCCCGGAAAAATGGGTACAAAGAACTCCTGCCAGTAGACCATGAGAAGGTGCCACATGGCTTTGGATTAATTGGATATCCTGCCTGGATGGCGACATGGCTGATGGTGCAAGCGGCCTGGAAACACGGACCTGTGCTTTTTCCCCTAAGTTACGGTACCTTGAATTAGGGCAGTGGGGGAGACAGGAGTTGCTGAGTACGTCTGTGGGTATCTTAAAGGACTTTGATATTTTAATAAAGAAGTTAGGTCACTACTTTAAGTCTGTATAGCCTTAAATAAACATTTCCTTTCCTTTTCACAAATCTCTGGCATTGAGAGATATCTTTCCAATTGGCGGCAGACACACGAGTCCAGTAGGTGGTCTGCACGGTATTAGTATACCATCCTCCGGAGTCTGGGCCCCTGTATGTGTATGTGACTGTTCTGTAACATGAGGTCTTATTAACGAGGAAAGTGAGACATGGAACAATTAAGTAATTTGTCCAAGCTGAAAGGCTGCTATTGAGGGATCCAAGATAGAGTATGACTCCTGAACCAGTGTCTTAACACTGCAGTGTTCCTATTCAATAAATCATTCGTGCCATGTGAACTGCCCATCGTTACCCACTGCCATCTAACCACAGGATTCCAGATGCCTCGAGGATTTGTTTCTGCCTTTCCTAGATAAATCTATACTAACAGAACTTTAATGGGTGAAGAAATCTAAACAAACATGTGGGGAATTTTTCCAGATTTTTAAAAAATGGAGGTCCAGAGAAGTGTTCTGTGCAGACCACAGAGCTGACTGTGACAGCCACCACTAAAACACAGTTCCCAAGAGTGATCTTCCCACTGCACTAAAAGCCCTTCCTTTCTACCACACATCTATTCTTGCCACAAGCACTAATATGCTCCACACAAGCACTTCCAGATTTTTAAAAAATGGAGGTCCAGAGAAGTGTTCTGTGCAGACCACAGAGCTGACTGTGACAGCCACCACTAAAACACAGTTCCCAAGAGTGATCTTCCCACTGCACTAAAAGCCCTTCCTTTCTACCACACATCTATTCTTGCCACAAGCACTAATATGCTCCACACAAGCACTAAAGTTTACTTTGCCAACTTTCATAGCACACAATTAACTCCAACAGCACTCATAGGTAGGTAACAGACATTCTTTCAACAAATATAAAAATGCACTAATGTGCTAAGGCAATTGATGAACCCAAATGTGTATCATAGTTTTGGCTCCTGGTTTTATCATAAAAACAAACATTAACTATAACATGTACGAGTGCCACAGTGCCCATGTGGACAATGCGTTCATAAGGCACACAGAGAGGAGTGGCTATTTCAGCCTGGGTAAGAAATGAGAAAGACAAGAGGCTGTGAGATGCGTCT